>HG712545.1:0-19343 GCA_000499725.1 Eimeria brunetti | reverse complement strand
TGGTGATACATGCTGGACTGTCCCCTTCCCAGCCCCAGCCCCAGCACGTGGGGCCGCCTTGCCAGGGCGTCTGGGGACGGCAGAACATTCCCTTTTTTCTTATTAACCAATAATAGAACAAGTTTGAAGTTTTGGGGTAGCTTATTTTACTGAACAACGACGTAGCGGTAACATCATCCGGCACAGTATTACTCAGCCTGACGCAATCAGATAAGGAAAGAACGTCAGGGCGTTGCAGTGGGGACTAACGGTGGGTGCCCACACACAGACACATACCTCTACTGGCTATTGACCAATGCTAGAGCGAAATATAGGTTATTTAAGTATGAAGTTTATCACCATATGCTACAAAGCGGGCTCTGGACTAAAGAGGGTTTAAGCGTTCCATCTTTATCAATCCCCATGGCCTGCAGTCCCTCTGCTTGTCCTAGCTCTTGTACCTCATCGTGTGAGGGAAATCGGGACCTCAACTTTAAAATCACTAAGTGACTTTTGACTGCGTTTGTGTTATCGTTGGGGGCACAAGTCGCAGGGCAAGGTTGGTTTTTGTTGCTCACTGGTGAGACTGAGGTCCGTTCCCGAGGGCTCTGTGATCCCCAGAGCCCCAAACTCTCCCTTGCTGGCAAGCAAAGAGATGCTTCGCACACCGGTTGTGAGTCGCAATAAAACGTTCACCCGCATTCCTGCTTCTAGATGGGAGAGGTGGCAGCGTGTAGTAAGCTCACCCTCATGAACGAGCGTTGCTTTACATCAAGGAAGCAAATAATCACAGCACCAACAGGTTATTTTGTTTTTGGCAGATAATGCCAAGGCAAACAATAGGTTTAACGACGGCACTACACATGCGGCGTAGTCCGTGCCGGGCCGTAGGTTCCTTCCAGATACAGTCCACTGCAGGAGGCTCTTTGAAAGTAGGCTTTTGCGGCTTGGGTACTATACTACCCTTCCCTCATACCTGGACATTTCTTTCTCAACACATTCCCGTAAGCCTCTAGCGATTTTATTGAATGCAAGGTCAAACGATTTCACTACGTCAATTTGGGTGCCCTATGTATCAGAAATGCAGAAAATAAGTGACGCCAAAAGTGTTCAAGGGCCACAAATGCGTTTCAGTCAGTCTAGGCTTGCATTGCCCCTATGTTAGACGTTGTTCGTGGGACAGTCTTCACGGCTAACTGATAGAGTCGCTAACCAGACGCCTGTAGCGCGTACATCTATCACAAACAGAATATTCACAGACGTTGTTTCCAATCGAACGTCATGCTCTGCTCCCCCTGCATGCAACAGGCCGAGCAACAAGCGCCTTTGCCCCCACCTCCGCATAACTGCCAAAACGTTCTGAAGGTAGCTGCCCCTGATTGGCCGGCTTGCAGCACTTCAATCATTCGTGCGAGTACCTCATGCCCTGAGCGCCCCTGCGCGGGTCAAGAAGCATGGGTATTCCGCCGCTCCAGGCGTCTCTAGAAGCAGCGCAGTCTGAGGCCCGCTTATAACTTTTTTTCCCAACTGGGCATGTGCCGAAGTGGAAACATTCACGCATAGGGTCAATAAGAAACGTGCAAAAGTAATGTTTATTAGCAACCCATGAGGGAGCGCCAGACCTTCCAGCCCGTTTAGGAACAGAGCCATGACCACCCATTCACGTTTCAACACATGAGTTACGAGAACGCAAGCAATTCGTTCGTTGTCTCTGTGTGAGCCCTTCAAAACGTAGAACGGCCACTAGACCCACTGCAACTTCCCAAATTGGAGGGGTATGCAAGTCGACTTTCAGTGGGGCACCTTAGAAAAAGGTATCGGTACGCCATGAAATATTTTCCGCATGCTCCACAAAAGCTCATGCTGATGCACTGTCGTCCTGGAGAGAGTATATCTTGGACCTCCTGCAGCTTAGCCAACCGTTCAAGAACGTGTGCTCCCCGTATGCAGTTCTCGTCACAAGCCCTTGTGCACAGAAATCCAGTGAGCCCAAGGATTTAAACCCCACAGTCTGCAATTTCTGTGGGATTGCTACAACTACGCAAATGCAGCGGAGAGTCTCTGCATCACTGCCTTGACTTCCGCCTGGTCAGCTTTTGGGAGCTTTAGATCGCCCAGCAAACGGTATATCCGCAGAAGCCCATAGGTGCAGCCGAGAAATACCAATAATTAGCGTGCTTGCAATGCAAAGTGCCAGAATCGTCATGCCCTTCACGGGATACACCATGGGGATACACCATGGATTCACGATGTGCTGTGGCAAGCTGAAATAGTCATCTGCCGCTGCGCAGGCAATTAAAGGACTCCGTTATTAACTTCAAAGCCATGCATATCAGAACAGTACCTGGATACAGTTCTAGCTGGACATTCAGGAACTTGCTGTGGGGACGTGCGTACGTCAACCCGTAGGAGCAGAACGGACGGTCAAATCACGAGGCATCGCGTGGCTAGTAAGGCGGTCTTAGGCCAAAATCAAATGTTGCAAATGGCGGAAAGCACTTGTTGTGTTTGAGCCAAAGGAGTGTGGGGCAGGGCAATAGGTCTAGCTAAATCCTGCCTTGCTGGCCTGTAGTTGGGTATTTTTCACTAGCGTTGCACCCGGACATTGGCCCCTTCCCATGGTGATCAATCACATTTTCCGTGAGAGTCACACGTCTTCCCCAAAGCTTTCGAAATGCATACTCCCTGGAGGGAAAAACGCTGAACTGCAACGCTTCAGAAGGCCTCGCCAAACCGTGGTCGTACGTATGTACGCTAAACTGAATTGCACAACGCCACAATAGTCCGGCATTCAGCTCAGCTAGCCCTCCACCAAATGCTGTATACACGCCTGTTGTCGGACGAGGCTGCTTGCAAACAGGCAACACAAGCCAGGCGCAAGCCTAATACTAATTGCAAGACGATGTGAGTGGCTTAGTGGGCCTTCTTGTCGATTCGATCCCCTCCCTTTTTGAAGACCAGCGATCATCAGAAAAGTCTGGTAGAAATTGTGTGTTAAGAGCTTGAACCAAGGTGAGCTGCATGATGTTCGTCCATAATGGTTATAAAATGTGCTACTAACATCGTGCCGCGGAATGTATATGCTGAAATAACATTTATGGAACAGTTGCACTACTCCGGACTCAAAGCAGGTTGACTAATATGCTGACAGAAGCCGGATGCATCAGCCTGCGCTACAAATTTCTCTTTCCCTTGTGTATCCCAATAGCTACACATTGAGGAAGAGGTATTGCGTTCTCATGTGCAAGATCCACGGGGATTTACACAATCCGTGTTGATGGCACCGGCGGACGCCGCCTGCCCCGTGCTACTTCCCTCTCCATGCGTCGCCTGCCATCGAATATATCCAGGTTTTAACCCAATACTCCTCAACGATTTGCCAAGACACCGCGTGGTCGCTGGTGTCTCTCACTACGAATTGCGCTGCAAGCACATTGCCCAACCGATTCATCGGCATAGCTTGCAATGTAAGAGCCTGTCCCACACACGCAGATGCAGTGATGCCGCGCCGAGAGGCCTAACACCAGTAATACCACGCGAGAGCGCATTCAACTCTTCTTTTCCTTCAACCATGTTGTCCGGTGTGATATACGCTCCTAGTTCTTCTCACACTGCAGTCTCATAAATGTGGAAGCATCATATCTGCATCTACACATGACACCCGCCCCCATGTGGGCTGAAATGTAACTGTACATACACCTCCGGTGGATTTAGACCTGCTACGCACTGTTCTGGTTACTAATCGCCTTGCTTCATTATTTGCGTACACGTTGGCTGAAACAAGGCGCCATCGCAACTCCAGAGAAAGCTTTGCCACATCGCGATCGCAGAAGCGCGAACAAATGTTGCGTAAGCCCACGACACGGACACACCAATGTTTGCTGGCAGTAATCGACCAACATGGGTCGAATACGTTCGTGGCGTTCTGTAGACATCAAGCGCTTGAAGTCCTAGGGCTTGCTTGCCTTTCCTGTCTAGAGTTTCTTGGTAAATGCAAATGACCGCGCGGCCGTGAAATGCCGACCTCAAACAGAGGCCAGTGACGCTTGCACTAAGTTGTACCTACTCGAAATACAAACCAGCTTAAGTAATGGCGCTACAAGAGCAAAACCCGACTGCACCCCAGACTCCGCTTTACTCTACGGGGACGCAATGCGTGCTTTCCGCATTCCTTGGTAGGGCAGCATGCAACTACACAATTTGTATTGGCCCGCCCGCAATTGGAGGTTCTCTTTCTTTGTATTATAACAGCTACACAATGAGCTACATGTCCGGCATCCCGCATCCGTTTTTCCGAGCGCCATGCGGATCTGCAGAATTGCTGTTGGCCCCGACGGGTCTGCGGCCTGCCCTTTGCTACTTCCGTTATTACTCTTTTGGCCGGGATACGAACAACAGTCATTCATGCCCTGGCTAGTCGCCGAGGCCATTCAACCCTAGACACAACTCACCATTTAGTCATTGCTGCCAACTACCAGGTGTTGCACTCCGTATATACTGCCTCTCCACTGTACTGAAGCCTTTTGACAAATCAGATGCTACACTTTTAAAGCTCAACGCGGACCGCAGTACCCCAGCAGGAATAATACGGGAACGGTTGGTAGTAAGTACAGGCAACTTTATCTGCCTGCAGACTAAAGAGCCTACTTCATCTTTCCCTCTTCCTACGTTGTTCCTATGTATTTCTATGTACACTTTGCCGTTAGATATCGACCTCTAGGGTTCAGTGGACTTCTATCTGTGTGACAAGCCACACCTGTGCGAGACCTGTTTCTACGTAAGAATTCCAGCTAAACCAGGGATAGCCGCCTGCGTTACGGGTTCCGCTGCCGTTCGTGCTACCGAAGCTTCACAACGGGCTAGCAGTTCCGTGTTCTTTCGTGCTAGAATTTACATAAATTTTGGTGCCTTTCCTGTTGGCCAGCAGGGCTCGCTCTTTGTTAGTTCAGTTAGTTAGCAGTTAGTACAGAAGCCATGCCCCCATACATAACCAAGACAGCCATCAATACTCCATATCAGCCACCGGGTATTCACTGCTACCTCCACTACTTATTGGTGCACGGATGAACTGGCGCACCAATTAATAGAGCTTTTTGCAACGTCAGATTCACGCAAGAATACATATATATATATATACCTACATATATAATATACGTAAACATATGCGTAAAAAGGCCTTAAGACTCTCCCCCAAACCTCTACAAAAAGCTCTGCCCATTTTTCCTATGTATAATAAAGATTGGCCATAATATTACCGCTGGCGGGGAGGTGCCAATGGTTGGGGTGGAGGCTCGCCAAGCTAACGCAAGCTCACTTTGTGCATTTCACCCAAAGGAATATACGTTTTTACCAAGGGCCGTTCACGAAGAATGACTGCGTCGCTGCCGATCATCCACATATTACCGTTGCCGCGACGTGGAGACAGTGAAGGAGTTCCTTGCCTTCCTCAACCTTAATCTTTGTATTCAAACTGCGCCAGAATTTTTACACCTGCCATTGGCTTCTTCGTCTGTAGATGGGGACACACGACTATAGGCGGTCAAGCGAAATCAGCGGCGATGCCCTCCTCAAGGCCACTCTACTTCGCCGGTTTTGGCATTGGCCAGGGTTCAGAGGCCGTTGGTATTCGGGCTATGTATGTCAAACCCGCTAAAAAATGAACTACCACGTCCTAGCCGGCAGAAGCTAGCATCTCCGACACCCAGACAGCCTGGAGAAACTACCGTGGGCTTCGCTTGGAATAAAAAGGTCTAGTAATTTGATGTAGCTGAGGCTTGAAAAGGATACTGAAAGGGCTAAGAAAATTAGAGAAGCGGGACTGTGAGCAGCGCCGCCAGACGAACCAACAAACCGTTCACCGAAACGCTCAGTCCCTCCACGCAATCTGCCAGGAGCCAGAATCTACGAAGCTATGGGCGTGCAGCGCAACCGTTGGTGTGAAATGGGTAAATTACTACTGGATTTATATGCTTGACCAGTGCACCAGCAGATGGTCGTAGAGATGCACTGGGTGACGCAAGTGCCACGCTGAAAAAATTACCGAGTTCTATGTACTCGTAAGCGATGAGAGAGTCTACCTCCCAGCGCCTTGAACGGCAGTGCTATTTCTACAGTAAGAGGCAGGAGTTTTAGGCATGTCGGGTTTTACGACCAATAGAGAGCAAGCAGACGTAAGCACGGTTGGCGGAAGAGTTCTCAGATACCTTAAGTAATATGGAGCTACCAGCATTTTTGCTGCCCCTTGCATGCCCAATGCGCCAAGTCAGGCTGCGGAATGAGTGGTCAGCTACGTTTCGAGACTGTTTTGGGACCTTTTGCCTTACGTGGTGTTTTGCAGCTCGCGGAGGTCCTCAGATGAGTTCGAAGGTTTGCCGCTTGCCGAATACCTGTAGCCGCACATTGCTGTCGAGAGTGACCGAAGGGCACGCTGGAAGTTGTCTAAATACCCATGGCGTATGGACTCTTTGCATGCTCAGAAACAACACAGGAGCGTGCTACACAGAACTTCGGTATGCGTAGGGTAGGGCGTCGCTTCCCTTTCGCAGGTTAGCGCGTCGACATAGATAGATTCACCCACAATAATAGACGTCCACCATAATACTAGGCAACTTTTAAACGGTTCAGGAAACCGCCGAACTTTAAATACATTCTCTTCGTAAGACCCCAGTATGTGATTGCTGGGAGCAAACCCTGACTAAAATCCTTAATGGGTCTATAACGGCCACCAAATGCCACATAACATGGGAGAGTAGCATTCAATGGCCGGGAGAGTGACAACCTGAGAGGGCTCCTGCGAATCACCGTGCGAAGCAATTCTCCTGGAAAATTTCCACACCTTTCTTTACTCAGCTGCTGCAGCTGTAAGCGTGGGCATGCGCGCTTGAGTTTGATTCGTGTACAACCTTCCGTTGACAGCACCTGCGTCACCTGTGCACGGGCGCTCCTGCTCTTAGTCTTCCGATGCCTTCTACGCCCATCACGCCGCCTATGGTAAGCAAGGCGGAGCCGCCGGAATCAATTCCTTTCTTTCCTTATTTTTTTGGCTGGGCGACATTTGCGGGACTCATGTCGGCGTATGATACGGGCCAGCAGTGATTAACGGAGATTTCGCATTGGGTTATGATGAGCAAACATAATTATGGTTATGATGAGCACACTTAAAAGCTTCTCTAACCTTTGCCGCAGACATTTGCGTGCAGGTTGGCTCTTTTTTTCAGGGCCAAGAATGCGTAAAGCGATTGCCTGTGGCATTGATACGTGTTTCATTAGGGGCTGCCTCGTTTGAAGCAGGAGGTGTAAGCAATGCTTCAGTCCCTTGCGAGGCACTCGTGCCGTTGTCTCCGGGGCACATGCAAAGTTGAAGGGAGGTCCACTGATTCTGAGAAACTCTCATTTAAAGCTTTATGGCTCTCTGGCTACGGTCCATGGTTTTGTTTAGATGGGTGGCTAGCGAATTATCCTGAAAAGTTAGACGGACAAAGTAGTTGAATTACCACGTCACCGCTGGTTGACTACATACAAAATAATTCTACAGAGGTGCTATTATTGAATGCATGCAGTACTACAATCACATGACAACACTAAATGCCAATGAACTGAATATTTGAATGCACCAGTACAGAAAGCAGACGTGTATGCGACTGAGGAAACACACTTGTGGGCGAAGTGAGGGCCCAGTGGGAACTCAGAAAGCCAGTAACTTTGGTATTAAGGAAGCTTCTAGTGTTACAATATACATCACTCTGGGAAGAGTAGGTTATATGCCTTCGAAAATGGCAGCGTCAGGAGAGTAGCCCTCAATACTAATAATAGTGTACCCACCTAAATTACGATTTTAATGATGGTTTCCTTCAAGCACTGAAAAGCCCCTGGTTTTCTAGAAACACGGTTCTAACTGCTTTGAAGTGTGCAGTCTAAAACATGCTCCGATGTTGTCTGCCATATGGAGTCGAACATAACATAAAGCGAACGTGTTTTAGTAGTTCCAAACCCCTGTGCAGCCACGATGGTTCACAGTGTCTGTTATGTATAGTGCATGAATGCCTAGAGTCTGGTTACATGCGCATGAAGTGTGTGGGATTAGGCATGCGCACACGCTTAATATACCTCAGTTTGTAGACACTACGTCCCGGGCCCTACACTGTAAAGCGCACTATACGTCGAGCTATCTACCATGAAACAAGCTCCCAGCTAAGTGTGAAACTCAAGTTCCGATTATTGAATCCTTCTTCGCTGGCCTTGTCCAAACCTCACGATTACGGCAGTGGTTCATGCTGTAGTAGAATATCGGCCGCTCATTTTCGCATTGCGGAGTTGAATGCATGACCTGCCTACTGCCAGGGGTTAGGGATCTGCAGCTCAGTTCTAGGATGCTGGAAGGATATCTGATAAAAAGGGCATGGAGTGCGTTGTAAATACGTGAACATTCTAGTAATGCTGAGCCGATGCCTCCTCAACCGAAATCCTAGCAGCCCGAAGGCGACGACATTATTGAGGTGTACTCGCGCACAAGTACTTGATAATTTTGCGGGTTCCACGCGCCCTAAAATTAGAAAGCAAGTAAGGAAACTATGCAGGCGATTAAACGCTAAGTTAAGCGAGCCTCAACGCGAATAGACCAGTAGGAAAGCAACGGAGAGGTGCGCCTTACTTGGTGTATTAATGGATACGTGACAAATTAAACAAGTTGCTACAAACAATTGATCGGCAAATAGTTGCAGGTATGACGGGCATAACTTAACACCGTTGTAAGGGGACAAAGAGAATGACAAACGGGTGACTATGTGGACGCCCGTTTTGCAGATCCCGAACCTAGTTGATAAATAGTGTGATCAAGCTATGAAACTGCCCAGTAGTTGGGAAAGTAAGTGATTGGAGAGAAAACTGTTTATCATCAAACGTAAACCAAGAGGGGAAATGCAAAGGAATAGTCCAAGACTTGCTAAGAAGCGTCCGCCAGACAGCGTTGCTTAATTACAAGTCCACTTTGTAATTGGGTGCAGCATTCAGCACATGCCCCATTGCCATTCAGCAACTGCTCCACAGAGCCAAACCAATATCAACCCAACTCACTTACTGGAGATTGAATAATTCGACTACCGGCGGCAAAATCATGCCAATGATACACGGAAAACGATCAAAGCAGCACTGTTCCACCACATCATCGGCGGCGGGTAACGCTAAGCCTTATTCGCTACCTAAGAATAGGCCCCCTTCTTCAGTATTCGAAAACTAGCTAGAGACAGCAAGACTCCATAAAAATAGTACTTTTGTTTCTTTTGCTGGGTAAACTAATTCTGTTGCTCCAGTGTATAATTGGCACAAATGCAAGCCGTTTTTGTTTTCCATGTTTTCCATGACCACGAAACACGAATTATTGTTTGTGATTTTGTTGTACTTTCGGTACAACAGATACCAGGAAACTAGGACGCGAAACTTCATTTGTCCGCCACTTCGCAACTGGCAGGGCTGCATCTCCTGAATACAGCCAGATACAACTTGGCTGTAGGGTGGTTACGCATGAGCACAAACACGTGACGCTCGACAGATCTGCAAGCGGCGTGTATGCACTGCATTGCAGAGGCATTGAGCAGTTCCAAATGGCAATACGATTGTGTTCTCTGAGCCTAGGAAATCTGCAACTGAGAACATTACAGTGCACCAAAGAAACGGGGTTAGTCATACCACTCCAAGCATAGATAGATGAAATGCATAGTTGCAAAGGTTCCGCTGTAAGCTGATGGCAACTAAACAGAAGAACGTCCAGAAACTGCCCGCAACAGATCAACAAGCAGCTGCGCAACCGATCAATCAGCAGACGGTGAACATGTAGTGATATAGTGACCTGCACGGAACGCACGACTGCCTTGTGCTACCTTACGTCACTACCGTTTCCCGGAGGCTCACGTTTCACATAACAAATAAAGCTTCTGACGGATACAAGTGCTACACTAAACTCCTAACTGTCACGCTTCAGTTGGAGCCCTTGTTTCCGCGTCTGGCGTATATTACGCATAGAGCCCCTCCCGTCATTTCCACACTTCAAGACTCCCAGCGCCTTGCACGCAAACGCAGCGTGTTCTGCGCGCTGCGTTTGCGTACAATGCGCGAAAAACGGAGCGGCAGCGCCTGATTTTCCACCCGCACAGATACCCTTGGTACAAAACCAAGCCAACGAGAGCAGTCAGCTCATCAGCATTGCCCGCGTAATGCATAACAACATACTTTACCCTTGATAGTTGGTTCGTCGGCCCTCTGACAAGACAAAAAGGAACAAATCTTTTGCTTAAAGTAAGTCCCGTCGTCGCCAAAAAGCGCAACCACTCAGAGTCGCGAAAATACTGCTGCAACAATGCGCTTCTGCATTGCAGCTAAAACCAGGCGCGACGCGCCAGTCTCGGCGGCTTCCCTGGTGCACTGCACACGCTTCAAATTTGCAACTTCCGGCGTCTGCAGCGCTAACCAACGTAGGCCGGCACCTCAACTGCTCATACGCATCCGGAGCACTCCAGCAAAGCGCAGCTCTGCACGTCGTTGTAACGTGTGCAACGACGTATCCTCCACCGTGTCGCATACGCAACGAACCTCCTTCCGCTGCAAGGTCGCGTAGCCTCTACAATACCAATCAAATCACATGCGGGTCAAGATGAACATACACCTATGCTAGGTTAGAGCACTCCAGAAGGACGAAGCTTTGCAATTCATGACTTGTGCGCCACAAACTCGATTTTAGCCTCACCCGTTTTTCCATATCCCATCACATACTGCGCCTCCCCTAACACTGAGACTGCGCTCTGTGTTCTTCTCCTAGTTTACCATCCTCACGCGTGCGACTCACGCCGTGCAGAACCAGCAATGCGCCATTCTGGAGACCGTTTCATCTGGCCTACCAGTGAGACAAACCGCACGGAATAACCTGCCAGCAGGACGAGAACATGAACACTGCCTGCAACAGCCTATCCACCAGGATGTTGTTGGTGGCCCATCGATAGTTTCGAATATGAGTCTTCACCCAGGTTTGTGGCAGACGCTTGCGCTTCCAACCCCATTCAACGTACAGCTGTGCTGGGTTCCTCCAGTTCTTTAGTTCCAACAACTGAAGAGGTCTCAGCCCACTGTCCGTCACGCATAGTTGCACTCAGTAACCGACGCAGGCCCGTCGGAAGCGGGCAAACCATTCTTTTAGAGAGACAATGGGCACACGCTCCATGAGCCGTGCGCCCAGAAAAAGGCATGCATAAACCGTGAACGCCGATGGCCGCAGTAGGCTGCTGCAGTTAATCAGAAAGCAACCGAGGCGCTCATATGCGCAGCGCATATTCTGCTAGCTTGCACAGACGCTGCTATATCTGCTGTCTTGCTCAAATATAGGAACACACAATCGCCTGCACGCTACGGCCTGTGCTCTCGCCAGCACACCGTCACTTTTTGGTTTTGTAAGCTTCCCTCCTAAGCCTCAACTCTTCGCACGAAACCTACGCAAGCGTGCAACGAAGCACACAACGACGGTCAACTCATGTTTCTGCTTTTCGCCAGATGCTCGCGTCCCCCAAGTGCAACCTAAAACGGAACAGAGCATTCCGCGCAGCACCTATGCCTGCGCGGTGCACACCACTATAGATGCTATCGTAATACGGTACTTGGCTAACCTCGTCAGAGAAGCAAACAAAGTTCTAAGCCACAAAAGATATTCCGCCACCACAAAGAAGATCGCAGACAGCGCCAGTCCCCTAGCTTTGCGGAATGGCAGCCGGACCAATGTGCTTTGTACATCTAACCCAAGAGACGCCAAGCACGTTTCAGGGGACCCCCCGTCACTTGCGCAACGCGCTTCCATGCTCTATATGTTCGACCAGCCTTGGCATTGCCAAACACCTTACAGGTGCGTCAAGACGATGCCTTTCATCAGGACGAACACTCCAGAAGGATGGTGTTTCTCAATCCAGCACAACTTATGCCAAACAAATCACTTTCCCACGCCCCCACTGATCTCTAGTCTCGCATATCCTGCAGCCTACCTAATGCTGCACCTACATTGCTTGTCCTGTTCTCCCCTGGCCCACATAAGGCATGCAACGCACTTCCTGAAAAGCCAATAATGTATATCTGTGTCTAACTCTGGCATCGGACATATAGGAAGAATAAAAAGCACAGGACAACTGGGAATAACGCCCAAGCGCACAAGGCCTTACTGCAGGGAACAAGCCCTTCCGCAAAGCCACAGCGTCCTTGGTGGCCGGCAGCAGAATCCAAAAACCAACGCAAAATTGCGCCAGAAACCTTCAAGTACACCATCCTCCAAGCAAATAGAAAGCACAGGTGTGTAGTGTTGCTACGATGCTTCGGTTTGAGCCATTGACTCCTACTCAGTCCACTACGCATCACAAATCCTTGCGGTGCGTAGTGGACTGAGCAGGAGTCCGTCCGAGGACTCACGACGTTCCTGGGTAATTGGCAGCAGTGCGAATACCTGGCACAACACAGAGTCTTGGCGAATGCGTGCACTCACAACCGCCTTGACACACACAGAAAACACAGGTATGCAGTGTTCCTTCTATCCTTCAGTTCAAACGACTGCGTGCCTATCAGCCCGCTAGCCATCATAACCTAGCGGGCCAAAATGCTGCACATGGAAACGCATCGGCGACATGCCTATGGATACTGAGCCTTACGAGCATCCAGGAGCGAACCGGAATCGCCAAATGCCAGAGTTTGCTGATGCAGGTGTTGCGCAAGCGGCGGCATCGTACACAGGAGCACCGCAACCATCAATATTTCAAAATATGGGTGCTGGGCTCGGCGCATTCGTCGAAAATGCAAAAGCACACGCATCAACATTCCACGGAACATGTTTGTTGTCGTCGCGTCAGTACATGCCGCTGCAAGTAGGGTTCCTACTTCCCAGTACTTCTAAAGCAACACGTAAACGCGCGAGGGGCAAAATAAAAAGACACGTAGGTTACTGTGCGTTGCCGCTTGTACAATCCCCTCTGGTCTACGACCAAGCGTACCGAACAGTCAAGCAAACGAGCCGAACAGCCCCCTCACCATCTTCGCTCACGTGTTGCACACCTTCTACACAGAATATGCTTTATAGTCGATTGGATGTCCTCCAGACCAAGCACAACAAATCGCTGGTAATAATAACGACCTTCCCATATCACCTAGAAAAGCACATCAGTTCAGCGTCGCGCTACGAGGGCCACTCCTATGCGCTGCGGCATGTACATCTAGGAACTGACGATATAAACCCGTTATAGGCCTGCCGCTAAATCAACGTACATCCTTATACTGCGTTTTTGATTGTTGTCTGCGACGCCACTTTACAGAGATGTCCATCGCAAAAAGCAGCTGACTATGCTTTACCCCGACAGTCGGGGACGACAATGCTTCGCGTTTTGCCGTGCTGTTTCCGACAGCAACTCATCATGCCCCTCCTTCTACTAAAGCTGAAGCATTTCAATTCTTCATTTTCACTCATGGAAGGTATTTCGTGCAGGACTGAAGATGAATCCCTGCTTAGCGGGCTTTATTCTGACAGGCAGGCATAGGCAACTGCACGTAGAAGCCAGGGCCTACGCACAACAGCACGAAAAGTGGGAGTTTCTTGCCCATACAGTAACAATGTCCCTGTAACCGGGAGTTGTATTGTAACACTGACACTGCGCAGCGTTATGGCCGACTTTCGCATCTACAAAAGACTCGGAATACACAGAAAACACGCCTTTGCAGCGTTGCTTCCATACCAAAGTTCCAACTACTGACTACGTCCGAATCTATTATCCGTCATAATCGTGTGCACACAACAATCGGCGCAACTTGATCACCTGTTAGAAAGCACTTTGCCAAAGGATATAACCAAACGACTCACTTACCGTGCTCCTCACCTACGCGTAAACCGTGACCGCCTACAGCAGGACTGTTGCTGCAGGTGTTTGGAAAACGCCAGAGCCGCGCGAACTCCCACAGATCCTTCGTTAGATTGCGCAAAGACTACTGTATCGTGCGTCTTCATCCAAAATACACAGATACAGGCGCCTGGATGCCACGGCACGTCTGCATGTTGATACCTCGTCATATCGTGTCGTTGCAAGATGAATTCATAAACTTCACCTCTTCAAGCGTGCCACGAAACCCACTACTACATGGCACAAATGGTCTACTTCCCTCAAACTCGAATAAAGCACATCCGTTCGCTCAGCATCTTTCCTCGCGTGGTGCACTGCACTATACATGCTGCCCTTAACAGCTGCTCGGGCGATCCCCCAACCAGACAAAAAAACGTTATAGACAACAAAAACCGCAACCGCATAAGTGCGCTGGGGCATATACAACTACGACCGGGCGTGAGATGTCAGTCGCAGTGGCTGTCCTATAGCTTGCGCTACGCACTTTCTGGCTCTGCACGTTTGATCGGCCTCTGCAACGCCACCCAGCTTATATGTCCATAAAGACGAACGCCCGCCGATGATACGCACGACCTCTCTAGGTTGCTGCTCCGCATTTCATCACAAATCATGTGACACAAATTCGTGTTCCACTTCCCCAGTGATCGTTTAGTCTTCCATACCCTGCAGGCTTCCTAGCGCTGCAGCAGCTCTCCGTGCCGTCTTCTCACTGGCCCCGCCGTACGCGTGCAACGCATTCCCAGCGGAGGTAAGGGCGATTCATGTCAAATCGTAATGGTAGGAAATCTTTATATAAAATATATAAATTGCTTGAAGTTAATCCCTTTATTGAACGAAGTATATCTGTATTGTTATCAGGTTGTGCATGTACCAGTAAATGTTCAATTTTTCATCTTAGGGATGCCAGTTTTTCGCTAATCTTTGACTTTTTGAACCAGCCTCGTACCGTACAATTCAGCCTATGTACTTTTGTATCGCCAGCTTTCTTCTGGCTGCCATGAGTATCGCAGCGTATGGAACAACTAGAGGGTAGGCAGGAATGCATGAGCATGGCATACCGAAGTCGCCAGTCGACAGAGTAACACCATCTCTAGTGGCACGGACAGTAGTTGCGAAGGCCTTGCAATAAGCAAGCTTTCAGCGGACGCATGCACGTCCCACAGCCCTGAGACGCGCATAACAAAGGCCTGCAATGTTTCTCCCAGCCTTAACTTATAACTACACTTAGCCTCTCAGTCTACAATCTGTCGATAACCCACGCGCCGAACACAAGGGGCAACTCAGTCCAGCGGCGGCCAAAGCATTGCATGCCAAACCAAATCAATAAACGCCGTACGCATAATGCGCGTTAATAAAATGTTTCTCTTACGCTGTGATTGCCACTGTTCTTCTTCCAAAGGTGCCCCCGCAAGCGACACCATAACACACAAGTGCAGCACACTCTTCGGTACCGCGTTAACAATCTGCTATATTTGGGGCGTTGGCCAAAAATTACAGACACACAAACACACGCACGTAGATGCATGCAACGACGCACACGCGTGCCCAGAGTACTTAAAGTTACGAAGCGCATTCTCACCCCTCAAAATTTCCAACGCAACGCACGCAAATGCAACATGAAACGCACTCGATACCGCCACGCAGTTGTTGGTGCTGTTTCATCTGCATAGCTCCTCTCAGTACAAAACCAAGCCAAACAGGAGACTCCACTCACCAACTTTGCACGCAGGGTGCACACTACTTTGCCGGCTATCTTTGGTAGCTATTTTGGTTTATTCTCGGATCCGACACCAGAGGACCACTTGCCCGTGCTCGGCGAGGCCCCTCAAGCACAATGCCGCTCCGTATATCATCCTACCATATACGGCATACAGCCGTCGTACGTCACAGAGCCTATCGGCTCAGCATCGGAGACACGCAGCCACACCAATGGTCTCTGGCGTGTGTAGCTACGACCCGACGCTACTTGAGCGTCACAGGGGGTCCCTTGTTGCTAATTTAACGTACGGTCTCCAACTGAAGTTTTAATCGCCCTCACCTGAGTCGAGACAATTACCCGCATATGTTTCGCCAGCACAGTCAAGCAGGACGCTGCTTTGCAGATCATCCTAACCTATGCTGTCCCAGCCCAGCTGCTACTATATTATCCCGCACTATCCGACAACACTGACGAGTGAACAGCAAAGCACTTCTTCCCGTCTTGCATTCCGGTCGCCCTCACGCATGCAACGCATTTCACGTGAAAACAAGCAGCTGTCCTTGTTCTGAACGCGATCTTCGGACAGACTAGCAGAATCAACTTCATATAACAACCCAGAATCACCAACAAGGGCATGCGCAGGGCAGGAGACAACCTCCAGTATGCAGGTTAACGACCGGTCTCGAAAGGGTGGGGGGACTATTGCAAAACTAGCAGCGTACAGGTCCTTAGCGGAAGGCGGCGCTCGCACCCACCTTGAAACACACAGTAAACGCAGCTGTGCACTTATTTTTCCATCCGTCAGTTCCGACGGCTGGCAACCTCGCATTCCACAAACGACCAGAAAGCCACGCAATCAGTAGTACTTCTGGGCAAACGTCATAGCCGACGGTAGCTGTGTTAGTCAACAGGTAAGCACCAGCATCAGGCATATGTTTACGCGGCCTTCTGTGGCTAAACGCCGGCCGACTGCTGTGTTGTGTCTGAGTTGAAAAATCAGGTGCATATGTGCTTGCATGCAACAACACGTTTGCTTGTCGAACGCGTGGTGGCTACGTGGAGTTATAAGCTGCATTCCCACTTACGAAAGCGTCGAAATGCAACGCACGCAAATATGGGAAGCAATGTTAAGGACCACGTCGCTTTCAATGCTGCGTTACCTGGAAAGCCACCCTCGAGCCAAAGCCCAGGTAAGCAGAATGGTCTAGTGAGCGCATTCGCCCCTGTGGCGCACACCTTTATAGAGGTTATCCCTGGTTTTAGGGTCCTGGTTGAACAGCCCAAAGACGGGCACAAAGAATATTTAAGCACAAAATAGACCCGGCCAGTATCACGAATGGTATCTTGGTTCAGTTGCGAGAAAACGGCAACCGCACCAACACATGCCGATGTAGAGGGATAAACCTAGACGGCGCATGCAAGCCTTAGGAATGTCTCT
This sequence comes from Eimeria brunetti, assembly GCA_000499725.1. Taxonomy (NCBI): domain Eukaryota; phylum Apicomplexa; class Conoidasida; order Eucoccidiorida; family Eimeriidae; genus Eimeria; species Eimeria brunetti. The sequence continues at coordinate 2,320 of HG712545.1, read as the reverse complement.
GTCTCCGACGAAACGCACTCGCTGCTTCTGCACTTTTACCCGGCCTTTGAAGTGCCAACCATCTTGCATGTGCATCAGGAGGAGGATATGACTATTCTTCGAACCAACATTTGAGCAGGATGTTGCTTTGCCAAAAACGGTAACCGGCGCGATACAAACCTAGCCTCCACTGCCACACGTGTCAGATGTTCCGACACACCGCTCGACTCTCCCAAATGCTGCAACAAATCTCCCTGCTTTGATCTCCCTTCGTACGCCTGCAACGTATTGCCTACTATACGAGAATGTTTTTGTCTAAAACTTTGAAGGACCGAAAGGCATGGAACCGCCAGCAAAGGGCCAAAAACATACTTGTATTGCACGGGACATCCTCCAGTCTACAGGCAGGGTGGTAACGTCTCCCGAAACCCAGCATCAGTGTCGAAAAACTGACAATGCACAGTTTCGTGGTCGAAGCTCGCACTCACAACCGCCTTGAACATTGCTGTGCAATCCAGGTACAATCCATCTGTCCACTATCAATAAGACAAGATTGCACTCACAAGCTGACGTAATTCAGTCAACGGCGCCCATAGCACTGCCTGAGGAATCACCACCATGCGTTTAGACAAAATTTACGCGTAAACCACAATCGCCGACTGCAGCAATGCGGTGCTGCAGGTATCTGGCAAGGAACAAAACCACACACAGGTCCAAACCGCTCTCTGCTGGCTTGCTCAGAGGCTGCGGTATCGTGTGCTTTCGCCACAAATACAAGCGAAAAGCAGAACTACCTGTAATCCAAGACGCATGCGTGCCTGCCGCGGCACATCTGCTTGTCAACACCTAGTCGCTGGCTGGTGGTGCAAGCCTCAAACACCTTACGCTCAAGGCACGCAAACAAAAAACAAACCGCACTACAAGAAACCGAGCAGCTTTGTGTGCGCTGCCCTTGGACAGCGTCCGTAGGCGTAAAACCTAGCGGGCAGTGCAATCGGCTCATGATATTCGCTCATATTCTGCACATCCCTATACAGGCTATCTGTAAGAGCCGTTTGGAAAGCCTTGCTACCAAACAACGGAGTAGCATGGCTCAACAAATTATCAGCAAGGGACAGACGACTCGCACACTCGTAACGCACCCTCTGCTAAAGTTCGCCTTGGCTGTTCTATCTGACGTTATCGTCCAAGATACAACTATATAGAAGCACCTGCACGCGACCACACATCTCCATTCCAACCACTCATAACATCATAGAGTAGGATGAGCCACTTCTCACCTTCCAACAGTCAGCATCCCATGCTATCGTGCCACAAAAACCACCCGAAAATGCCATATATCCTTCCATGCTTCGTTACAGTGCCCCTCAGTACAAATCTACGGCAAACACAACAGCCAGTTGAGCGCCCTGTCCACGCCTGGTGCACGCGAACACACTTCTCGCTGACTATACAGTCTTTCCTATAGAGCTGCCTAGCCCAACATCCCACGAAACTGCGAACAGGCACTCCCCAGCACACAGCGAACCTTGCCTCATCGTGAAAGAGCACTTCCTCCTAGCGCCTGGTAACGGATGCCAGCCCAAAACCGATCGGCCTCCGCAACTCATCCACACACAACAAGCAAGCCTCCCTAGCATTTCTGTCGCCCACACAATGCACGTCCTTCCTCTGCAATTTCCACCGGCCAGAAAGTGCGTTGTGTGGGGGACAGCAATGTCGCTGAGTTTTTCATGAGGCGTGTGGACTTAGTTGCATATGCCGATGGTCATTGATGCGGCTTGCTGTGCGTGCCGAACAGTATATGCATCGCTGCTTTGCATGGCATCAAACATTTCCTTTGCCGCCTCACTGCTCACGTATTGACCCACACCCTCCCCTTTCCTCAACGCCAAACCAACATTCCCTGCCCTCCTTCCACTCTGGCCTTCCTCATGTATGCAACCCACTTCCTGCCAAAACAACCACTTGCCCTTGCGCCTACCCCTTTTCCTCCACAAACACCCAGCACACACCAAACAACAGGCACATGATCATGCACGCTGCACGGAACAGCAACACCCTCCACTCCACACACACACACACACAAACAGCCCCTCTGCAACACCACCCCTAGTGTCCACAAACCCACATCATGCAGGCTCCTTCCCCACGCCTGTGCCCACAAAGGCCTTAAAATATGCACACAACACAGCTGTGCAGTGCTGTTCCCACTCTTCAGCACCAACGACTGGCTACCCTCCATTCTTCGCGAGACACCACTGCACTGCGCTCAATGAAATACACACCTAGGTCCAGTGCTGACAAGTTCCTCCACGCACAAGAAAACCCGCAATCGCCG
>HG712540.1:22970-34216 GCA_000499725.1 Eimeria brunetti | reverse complement strand
GGGGGGGGGGGGGGGGGGCCTCCTTGGGGGCCCCCGGGATGACAGCAGCATTAGCAGCAAAGACAAGCAGCAGCAGCAGCGGGAGCAGCAGCAGCAGCAGCACGGCAGCAGCAGCGCATGCAGCCCAGTCCCTGCTGCAGCTGGTGGTTGAAGGCAGCGGAGAAGCCCCCGATGAAGACCGAGGGTTTAGGGTTTACGTTGTTAATGCGCTGGTGCTGCTGCTGCAGCAAAAGAAAATCATTCCCGATATTCTTATACAGGTGCACCATCGCCTAGGGTTTAGGGTTTAGGGTTTAGGGTTTGTTTAGGGCAAGAGTTGCGTGGTCGGGGAGTGCGGCTCGCCCTAGGGTTTAGGGTTTAGGGTTTGTGTTTAGGTGGCCAGTTGGGTATTGGCGACTATGGCTTTCCCTGTGCTGTGCTTCTAGGGCTTAGGGTTTAGGGTTTAGGGTTTAGGGCTTGTGTTTAGGTGGCGAGTTGGGTGTTGGGAGAGTACGGGTCCCTTTGTACAGTGCCTTTAGGGTTTAGGGTTTGTGTTCAGGTGGCGGGTTGGGTGTCGGCTCGCCCTAGGGTTTAGGGTTTAGGGTTTAGGGTTTAGGGTTTGTGTTTAGGTGGCAAGTTGGGTGTTGGGAGAATACGGGTCCCTTTGTACAGTGCCTGGGACGAGTCCGAGTGATGTTTTGTCTTTGCTGCGGGAGGCCTGGCAGAGGTAAACCCTAAACCCTAAACCCTAAACCCTAAACCCTCGCGGGGGCGGGGGGGTATAATGTAAACCCTCGTCTGTGCTGCTGCTGCATGCAGAAGCAGCAACCCCACCACGCGGGGCTGGGTGGTATGGGCCTTAGTAAAGCTGTCAGCTGTCAGTGCAGCAGCAGCAGCAGCAGCAGCAGCAGCGGGGGGACAGGCAGCAGCAGCAGCAGCAGCAGCAGCAGCAGTAGATGGCCGCGTGCTGCTGCTGCTGCAGCAGCAGCAAAAATATCTAGCGTCTACGGAAATTCAGGAGCGATGTTTTAGGGGTGCCTTGCTGCTGCAGCTGCTGTCTCCGAAATTACTGGGGTAAAATATATACAAACCCTAGTAAACCCTAAACCCTAAACCCTAAACCCTCAGGCGCAAACCCTAAACCCCAAACCCTCGGGCGCACACCCTTAACCCTAGACGCCAAACCCTTAGACCCAAACTTTAAACCCTTTAACACGCAGACGCAAACCCTAAACCCTCAGGCCCAAGCGATAAACCCTAAACCCTCAGGCCCAAACCCTAAACCCTCAGACCCAAACCCTAAGCCTATAGACTCAATAAACCCTAAACCCTAAAACTCAACCCTAGGCCTCAAGCCATCACCTGCGACAAACCCCTAACCCTCTGTTTCCATGAAACTTTAAAAGTAGACCGAGGGTTTGAGATTAGGGTTTAGGGTTTAGGGTTTAGGGTTTAGGGTTTGTGGGTAGGGAGGTGTTTCCCTTCGACGCGGCGAACGAAGACATCCCTGCTGATGACCTCCTTAACATTGGGGCGGTTAGCTGCTGCTGCTGCTGCTGCTGCTACTGCTGCTGCTGCTGCTGCTGCTGCTCTGTTTGCTGCTGCTGCTCTGTTTGCTGCTGCTGCTTTCGCTGCTGCTGCTGCTCTCGCTGCTGCTGCTGCTCCCGCTGCTGCTGCTTCTGCTGCTCTCGCTGCTGCTGCTGCTCTCGCTGCTGCTGCTTCTGCTGCTCTCGCTGCTGCTGCTGCAGCTCTTGCTGGTGCTGCTGCTTCTGCTGCTGCATGTGACGCTGTTGCTGCTGCTGCTGCTGCTGCAGGACTATGCGCGTGCTGCTGTTGCAGCAGGAGGAGCAGCATACATCCCGCCCAGCAAGCGAGAAGCAGCAGCAGCAGCAGCAGCTGCTGCTGCTGCTGCTACTTCTCCAGACGGGACTGTGGAGACAGTATCAGACCTTGTGCAGCACCACCAGACTGTGAGTTCCCTTTTGTTTCAATTCTGGTTTACGGTTTAGGGTTTAGGGTTTAGGGTTTGCGGTGGTGGCTTAGGGCTGTCGCTGGGGCGCTCAGGGCCTCCAGCTTCATCTTCGCTGCCCTCAGCTTGAGGGTTTAGGGTTTAGGGTTTGGGGTTTGGGGTTTAGGGTTTAGGGTTTGGGGTCTAGGGTTTAGGGTTTAGGGTTTGAGTGTTTGTGTGCCGCTGCAGCATCACTCCGCTGCACTGAATTTTACCCCCTATGCCCCGCCCACACCGCCTCAGCAGCAGCAGCAGCAGCAGCAGCAGCAGCAGCAGCATGCAGCAGCAGAGCCCACTGTTTCGAGCTCCGGACTCAAAGTGTTTGGTGAGGGTTTAGGGTTTAGGGTTTAGGGTTTGGGGGTGTGGGATTATTTAGGATGCATTTTACAGCTTGCTCTAAAGGCTGCTGCAGGGTTTAGGGTTTAGGGTTTAGGATGTAGGATTAAGGGTTTAGGGTTTAGGATGTAGGGTTAAGGGTTTAGGGTTTACGGTTAAGGGTTTAGGGTTTAGGGTTTGTGGGCAGGGCCTCGGCGCTGGGGTCCGTCTGGTTTCTTGGGTTCTACAAATGGTGCGGAGACTGCTGCTGCTGCTGCTGCACCTGCTGGCAGCAGCAGCAGCAGCAGCAGCAGCTGGCAGCCGCATGCAGCACTTGACGCTGTCTCTGCAATAAACCTCCCGCCGCAGCCCCAATACGCCCAGCAGCAGCAGCAGCAGCAGCAGCAGCAGCAGCAGCAGCGCGAAGTAACGGAGCGGGAGCGGATGGCTGCTGCGCTGTTTGGGGGCCTTGGTGGAGATGCAGCAGCAGCAGCAGCAACAGCAGCAACAGCAACAACAGCAACAACGCTGTCGCCTGCTGCTGCTGCTGCTGCTGCACCGGCTGTCAGCAGCGCTGGCCTTTCCCCCACAGCGGCAGCTGCAGCAGCAGCAGCAGCCGCAGCAGCAGCAACTGCTGCTCCTGCTGCTGCTGCTGCTCCCGCAGCAGCTCACAAGCCTGCCCCTCCCGTAGACCTGTTAGACCTTGACAACGGCAGCAGCAGCAGCAACAGCAGCAGCAGCAGCAGCAGCAATGGCAGCAGCAGCGGGGTGGATGACCTTGTGATGGATGTTATCTCGCTGAGTCTGCAGCAGTCGCAGCAGCAGCAGCAACAGCAGCAGCAGCAGCAGCAGCAGCAGCAGCAGCAGCGGCCGCTGCAGCCACTGGCGCTGACAACAGAACAGGTAACCCATTCGTGCTGCTGCCACTCCTCTTGCTGCTGCTGCTGTTGCTGCTGCCGTTGCTGCTGTTCCTGCTGCTGCTGCTGCTTGTCATGCTGCTGCTGCTGCTGCTGTTGTTACTGGGGTTGTGGCGCTTGCTGCCTTCTCCCGGACAACGCAATAACGTGCTGCTGCTGTTGCTGCTGCTGCTGCTGCTGTTGCTGCTGCTGCTGCTGCTGCTGCTGCTGCTGCTGCTGCTGCTGCAGCTGGGCAGCAAGTGGGCCTCACTGCCAGGAGAAGCTGCTGCTACTTCGACGCTGCGGAGGCCGCAGCTCTGTGCGGAATTTGCTCAAGAGGTTTTCGCCGTAAACCCTAAACCCTAAACCCTAAACCCTAAACCCTAGTTCTGAGTCTAAGCCGTAGCCTGATCCCTAAACCCTAGTTCGAGGTTTAAGCCTTTGTGCAAACCCTAGACCCTAACCCTAAACCCTCATCATCTTGAGTCGAAATGCCAAACCCTTGCTCAAACCCTAAACCCTAATCAGCGCCTCAAACCCTAATCTAAACCCTAAACCCTAGCTTAATAAGCCCTTATCCTTAACTTGGCGGATTTGCGCTTTGCTGAACTCCGACTGCGGGGAGACACCACACTAGGGTTTAGGGTTTAGGGTTTAGGGTTTAGGGTTTGTGCAGAAAGCACTGGGCGTTTCCGTTGTGGAGGTTATTGGCGAAGAAGCTGTAGCAGCAGGAGCAGCAGCAGACGGCGAGGTGTATATACACCTCAGCATCGACTCCCCCGTTGCTGTTGTGCATTATAGAATCAAAGCAGCAACACAGAGGTACCCTGCTGCTGCTGCTGCTGCTGCTGCTGTTGTTGTTGTTGCTGCAGTTGTGTCGGTGCCACGGGGGCTCTCGAACCGACCGTTTAGGGTTTAGGGTTTAGGGTTTAGGGTTTAGGGTTTGGGGGTTTTGTGCAGCCTAGCCGACCGGATCGCAGCGGCCTGCAGCAAGCTTTGAGGGCGCAACTGCTGCAGCAGCTGCTGCAGCTGCTGCAGCTGCTGCTGCAGCAGCAACTGCAGCAGCAGCTGCTGCAGCAAGTGCTGCAGTGGCACCAACAAATGCTGCAGCAAGAGCTGCAGCAACAGCCGCTGCAGCAAGTGATGCAGCAACGGCGACAACAGCAACAGATTCTGGGGCCGCAGCAGCACGAAATGCTGCTGCTGCTGCAGCGGCAGCAGCTGCAGCAGCAACTGCAGCAGCAGCAGCAGCAGCAGCAGCAGCTTTGCGGCATCTCCATATTCGGTTTTGCTCAGACTTATCTTGTTTGTTTGTTAATCATTTGAAACGTTTCTGCTGCTGTTGCTGCTGCAGCTGCTGCTGTTGCTGCTGCTGCTGCTATCGCTGCTGCTTTTGCTGCTGCTATCGCTGCTGCTTTTGCTGCTGCTGCTGTCGCAATAGCGGCTGCTGGTTTGGATGCTGCTGCACAGTCTGAGCTGCTGCTGCAGCTGTGGGGTTTGCTGCTGCTGCAGCTGATGCTGCTGCTGCTCCCAATGGAAGAGCTGCTGCTGCTTCTGCTGCTGCTGCTGCTGGGAATACAGCTCACGCATTTGCTGCTGCTGCTGCTGCTGCAAGCGTTGCTGCTGCTGCTGCTCCATTTGCTGCTGCTGCTCAATTTGCTGCTGCTGGTCAATTTCCCGCTGCTGCTCCATTTGCTGCTGCTTATTTTTTTTGATGCTCTTCTGTTGGTGCCGCTGCTGCGGCATTGTTTGCTGCTGCTGCTGCTGCTGCTGCTGCTGTTCTATCTTCTGCTGCTGCTGCATCTTGTGCTGCTGTTATTCTATCTGTTGCTGCTTCAGTTGCTGCTGCAGCTGCCTGCTGCTTTTGCTGCTGCTACATCTGCCGCTACGGCTTTCGCTACCGTCTCTGCTGCTGCATCTTCTGCTGCTGCATCTACTGCTGCTGCTGCTCTTCCGGCTGCTGCTCCTGCTGCTGTTGCAGCTGTTGCTGCTGTATCTTCTGCTGCTGCTGCATATTCTGCTGCTGCTGCACCTGCTGCTGCTGCTGCATCTTCTGCTGCTGCTGCGTCTGCTGCTGCTGCTGCAGCTTCTGCCGCTACTGCTGCGACATCTATTGCTGCAGATTCTGCTGCTGTAGTGTCTCCTGCTGCTGCTGCATTTGCTGCTGCTGCAGCTGTTGCTGCTGCATCTTCTGCTGCTGTTGTATCTGCTGCTGCTTTTGCTTCACCCTCTGCTGCTGCCGCTTCACCTCTTTCTGCTGCTGCGTCTTCTGCTGCTGCTGCATCTGCTGCTGCTGATAGATCTTCTGCTGCTGCTGCTGCATCTTCTGCTGGTGCAGCACCATCTGCTGCTGCTGCTGCATCATCTGCTGCTGCTGATGCTGCATCTGCTGCTGCTGCTGCATCTTGTGCTGCATCTGCTGCCGCTGCTGGATCTTCTGCTGCTGCTGAATCTGCTGCTGCTGCTATTTCATCTGCTGCTGTTGTGTCTTGTGCTGCTGCTGCTGCTAGCTCTTCTGCTGCAGTTGCATTTTGCGGTGTCTGTTCTGTCAGTATTGACGCTGCTGTGGCTTCATCCGTTGCTGCTGCTGCTGCTCCATCAGCAGCAGCAGCAGCAGCAGCAGCAGCAGCATCAATGCTGCGCTCGCTGCTGCAGTCCGTTAAGGACCGCTCCGTGCTGCAGCAGGTGCTTTCGCTCTGCAGCTGCAGCAGCGGAATACGCAGCTGGCTGCTGCTGCTGCTGCTGCTGCTGCTGTTGCTGCTGCTGCTGGCCTCCTCACGGTCCCTGAGCAGCAGCAGCAGCAGCAGCAGCAGCAGCAAATATTAGAGTGGAAGCAGCAGTGCTGCAGCGCATGCACACCTCAAGCCCATCCCCCCCAGAGACAAAAGAGAACTGCTGCTGCTGCTGCTGCTGCTGCTGTTGCTGCTGCTGCTGCTGCTGCTGCTGCAGGGGCTTGCCTGTTTTGGTTTTGCGCGGCCCTTCTGGCCTCTTCACACATTCGCTTAAAATCTGCAAAAACAAAAAAGGAGACAAAAAATAAAAAAGGAGACAAATATAGAAAAGGAGACAAATTAGAAAAGGAGACAAAAATAAAAAAGGAGACAAATATAGAAAAGGAGACAAAAAATGGAAAAGGAGACAAAAAATGGAAAAGGAGACAAAAAATGGAAAAGGAGACAAAAAATGGAAAAGGAGACAAAAAATAGAAAAGGAGACAAAAAATAGAAAGGAGAGAGAATTGGGAAGGAGACAAAATGGAGAGGGAGACGAAAAAGAAGACAAAAAGTAGAAAAGGAGACACTGTAGGAGACAAAATAGAAAAGGAGACAAAAAATAGAAAAGGAGACAGATAATTGGAAAGGAGACGAAATTGAAAAGGAGACAAAATAGAAAAGGAGACAAAATGGAAAAGGAGACAAAACAAAGGAAAGGGGACAGAAAGAGAGGAAAGGAGACAGAAGAAATGGAGACAGAAGGAAAGACAGAGACGGAAAAGGAAAAGGAGACAGAAGAAAAAGAAAAAAGAAAAGGAGACAGAAGGGAAGAAAACAGAAAAGGAGACAGAAGAAAAGGAGACAAAAGTAAAAGGAAAAAGGAGGCAGGAAGGAGACACTTGATGGGTATAAGAGAAACAAAAGGAAACTAAAGCATAAACTATAAACATATACTATAAATAGAAATAAATAGAAATAAATAGAAATAAATAAATAAATATATATAAATATACATATAAATATAGAATATCAATGGAAATTTCAAGAATAATAAATAATATATATAAATAAATAAATAAAGAATGTAAAGACTCTCACTATTGAGGGTTTGAATTTTTTTATTGAGTTTTTCTTCTTTTATTAATTCATATTCCTTTTTTTCTGCTGCTGCTCCCCCCGAGAAAAAAGCTGAAGCTAATCTCCTTTCTTCGGGTGTAACTGCAGCTTCATCCAAAAAAGAAATACTTTTTAATTTAATTATCAATTTTTTCCGGTAATGTTGCATGCGGGCCACCTGAGGTGCGTAGACACCGCAAAACCCTAAACCCTCGTAAACCCTCGTAAACCCTAATCCGCGATTATAAACCGCGTAAACCCTTGTAAACCCTAGGTAGCTACTCTAAACCCTTTCAAACCCTAATCCACAATTATACACGCTTCTAGAGACCTCTAAACCCCTATAAACCCTAATTGGCCCTTATAAACCCTTATAAACCCTTATAAACCCTAGTAAAACCCACTAAACCCTAACAACCGTCCATAAACCCTCATAAACCTTAACAAGCTTGAATGGTGTGCTTTAAACCCTCAGAAAGGAGTAAAGTAAAGTGTAGGGTTTAGGGTTTAGGGTTTAGGGTTAGGGTTTACGACGGGGTTTCGCTGGAGGTACAAAACCCTGAGGGTTTTGAGGGCTGAAAAAAGGTTTAGGGTTTCTTCTTCGCTTATTTTGTTGCTGCTGATGTCAAGAACTGAAAGGCAGCAGCAGCTGACCAGTGGTCTTGCTGCTGCATCGGAAAGCTGATTCCCAGACAAATGCAGCACTTCCAGCAACGGGCAGCAACCCTCTGCAGCAGCAGCAGCAGCAGCAGCAACAGCAGCAGCAGCAGATGCAATGCCTCCAGCAACGGGCAGCAACCCTCTGCAGCAGCAGCAGCAGGAGCAGCAACAGCAGCAGTAGCAGCAGATGCAGCAGCAGCAGATGCAATGCCTCCAGCAACGGGCAGCAACCCTCTGCAGCAGCAGCAGATGCAGCAGCAACAGCAGCAGCAGCAGCAGATGCAGCAGCAGCAGATGCAGTGCCTCCAGCAACGGGCAGCAACCCTCTGCAGCAGCAGCAGCAGCAACAGCAGCAGCAACAGCAGCAGCAGCAGATGCAGCGGCAGCAGAGACCAATCTAACACCTCCAGCAACGGGCAGCAACGCTCTGCTGCAGCAGCAGCAGATGCAGCAGCAGCAGATGCAGCAGCAGCAGATGCAGCAGCAGCAGATGCAGCAGCAGCAGATGCAGCAGCAGCAGCAGCGGGAGTTTGCAGTGTTATAGAGAGACTGTCTCCTTTTGTTGGTTTTTGTCCCCTTGCTGCTGCTGCTGCCTCTGGGGTGCCTCGATAAATAATTAAATTTATTTTATTTTAATTTAATTTAATTATAAGATTATTTTATTTTATTTTATTTTGTTTTATTTTATTATATTTTATCTTGGCTATGGTTTTAATCCTTTAATATAATTTTTATTTCAAGAATTAAAACCATGCTGGAGACAAAGAGAAATGCGATATACAAACCCTAAACAGGCACTTGCAAAACCCTAAACCCTAAACCGTAAACCCTAAACCCTAGAAAAGAAACAGAAAGAAAAAAACAGCAGCATAATTGTCTCATCCTAGGGGTTTTCATTTCCCCTACCGCTGCAGTTCAAATTCATCTAGAAAAAACCCTAAACCCTAAACCCTAGGGGCGATTCTCTAAACCCTAAACCCTAAACCCTAAACCCTCACCGAGTCCTGACAAATCGGAAATGAAATTGTTGCTTAAATTTAAAACTCGCAAATCCTTCAAATGCAGCAAACCCCCAACCTCTCTTATGCAGTTTTCATTCAAACACCTACAAGCAGCAGCAGCAGCAGCAGCAGCAGCAGCAGCAGTAGCAGCAGCAGCAGCAGCAGCAGCAGCAACAGCAGCAGCAGCAACAGCAGCAGCAGCTGAGGCAGAAGTGCATTCTGCTGCTGCTGCTGCAGCAAATAAAGCAGCAGCAGCAGCAGATGCTCCACTACCACTAGAAAAAGCAACAGCATAAACAAAAGGAATAAAAACAACCCTAAACCCTAAACCCTAAACCCTAGACAGCAAGGCCGCCTATCCTAAAGGGTAGCCCATCTCAAACCCCACGAACTTCTACTCAAACCCTAAACCCTTTTCTAGGGTTTAGGGTTTAGGGTTTAGGGTTTGTTGGTTCACCCACAAGGTCCGTAGCGAAGTGCAGGAATCCAAACCCTCAATCTTCGTTATCGCTAAACACAACGCAAACCCTAAACCCTAAACCCTAAACCCTAAACCCTAGACACTGGTCTCAGTAGGATTACTCGAGTGCCTGCCTCTTTCGTTGCTGCTGCTGTTGCTGCTGCTGCTGCTGCTGCTGCTGTTGCTGCTTTTGCTACTGCTGCTGTTGCTGCTGCTGCTGTTGCTGCTGCTGCTGCTGCTGCTGCTGCTGCTGCAGAGGCGCTGCATCTCTGGAGGGTTTGGAGCAACCGAAGGGTTTGTAGATTTCTGTCCTTTATTTCAATTATTTATTTTATTTTATTTTATTTTATTTTATTTTATTTTATTTTATTTTATTTTATTTTATTTTATTTTATTTATTTTATTTTATTTTATTTATTTTATTTATTGTATTAATTTTATTTGGGTTATTTATTTTTGTCTTGTTAGTTTCTCAAACTTTTTATCTCCGTTGCAATTCATTTATTTGTTTATTTGTTGCCCTGGCCGGGATCTCCTAGGGTTTAGGGTTTAGGGTTTAGGGTTTGAGGAGTTTCGCATGCATTGGAAGAGCTAAATATATATCTTTTTTGGTTCGATCAAAGTTTAGGGTTTAGGGGTTAGGGTGTAGGGTTTATTCTTTTTTTTAAACCCTAAACCCTAAACCCTAATCCTAAACCCTAAACCCCAAACCCTCTCTTCTCTTTTGTCTTCATTGTTTGCATCTTCATTTTCTGGCTGTAAACCCTAAACCCTAAACCCTAAACCCTAGCCATTAAACCCTGAGCAACCTTAAACCCTAAACCCTAAACCCCATTTGTTCCTGTTTGTCGTTATGCTTCGGGTTTTGGGTGTAAGGGTTACAGCGTGGTTTTCAGGGTTTAGGGTTTCGCTTCTAGGGTTTAGGGTTTCGTTCCGAGGGTTTAGGGCTTATTTTCTAGGGTTTAGGGTTTAGAATTTCTTCTCTGGGGTTTCGTCATGAGGGTTTAGGGTTTAGGGCAGTGCCTTAAGGCCTGTGAATTCTTTTCTCAAATTGCTAAACCTCTGCGGCTTAGGGCCTAGGGTTTAGGGTTTAGGGTTTAGGGTTTACTGTTTCCATCGGCATAAAGGGCTTTAAGGCCAGTAAATTCTTCTAAACCCCCTAAATTCTTAAACCCTCTGCGGTGTATGCCTCAGGACCTAGGGTTTAGGGTTTAGGGTTTAGGGTTTAGGGTTTACCGTTTCCATCGGCATAAAGGGCTTTAAGGCCCGTAAATTCTTCTAAACCCCCTAAATTCTTAAACCCTCTGCGGTGTATATACAGCACGGTGTTGAGGGCTGAAGTCCTGTAGTATATTTTCGGTTTTTCTTTCAAAACCCTAGCTAGGGTTTGGCTAGTCATCAGCCCCGATGAATCCGACATCCTAAACCCTAAACCCTAAACCCTAAACCCTAAACCCTCGACAGGGAACCCCGAATCCGGCGGGAGAGGGCAGGCAGCGCTGGAAGGACCGGAGCTAGGGTTTAGGGTTTAGGGTTTAGGGTCTAGGGTTTAGGGTTGCAATGGAAACCAACGCAAGAAAATGTAGGGCCTAGGGTTTACGGTTTAGGGTTTAGCGCTTAGACCCAGCGGCGAGGGTTTACAGGTTAGGGGCTTCGAACTACAGGCGATCGCCTAGGGTTTAGGGTTTAGGGTTTAGGGTTTAGCCGTATTTCCTCTCTACACTCGGGAGTTTGGTGCAGCAAACCCTAGCGGAGGCGCAGCAGCAGCAGCAGCATTAGCAGCTCTTAAAAGTAATAAAATAAAGTAAAATAAAATAAAAAATATAATTTAGATAAATTAAATCTATTGGGATTTCAGCTTCCACTGCTAGCAGCAGCATCTGCATGCGATCACTTCAGCAGCAGCAGCAGCAGCAGCAGCAGCTGCTGCTGCTGCTGCTGCGGCAATACACATAAAGCAGCAACAGCCATAGTTAGTAAAGTTATACAAATTTATTTTGTCTTTGCGTTTTAGCTGCTGCTGTCTCGCCTAGAGATCTTAAGCAGCAGCAACAGCAGCAGCAGCAGCAGCAGCTGCAGCAGCTGCAGCTGCTGCTG
>HG712523.1:25231-37817 GCA_000499725.1 Eimeria brunetti | reverse complement strand
AGCACAACTTACTCGCCATTCGACTGGTACATGAATTTACTATACAGAGTGCCGCGCTCGCCTGCATCCCTGTCGAGACTTAGTTACGGGATTGGTGAATTAGCGTTGAGGGTTCAACATCCCTGGTATGACGGTGCCCCCGCATACAAGCGAGCCAGCATAACTGTCTATGAGTTCGTGGTGGCGCGTCTGCTCGTGTCCGCCGAAGCTCTACACCCAGCCGTTAAATTCAATTCAGAAAGCTGCATAAGCATATGTTGGGGAGGAGCCTGAAGTTTCGTTTGTTCAATGTGAGTGGGTATAAAGCACAGCTGCCGCGCATCACAAACAGGAAGATGAAGTGAAGAGTGGCAGGTAAATGATTTGTAATGTATGGTAATCCGTCGTAGTCTAGGTGGTTAGGATACGCGGCTCTCACCCGCGCGACCCGGGTTCAAGTCCCGGCGACGGAAGCTTGCTTCCACTTCAACACTCAGTTTTTCATGTTTCCAAGATAAATGTGGAAACCAGAACTTTAGGCCGGTGCAGACGGCCATGGCATAGGCCTTCATCTTCTTCCTTGTCAAAGCGCCAGCTGAAGCTAAAGCTCGAACGGGTTATCTGAGTGTGGGTGTTCCTTGCGTTCCGTGCATGTGTGGTTTGCGGGCTTCCGTTTGCAGCAGCAAATGATTTCCGCCGCTAGGGGAAGCATATTATCTCAAAAGTGTGATACCCGCTGGCCCCGTTAATCGCCTACAGGCACCGGGTGCAGCAGATGGTGGCAATCCGTCGCAACCTGCGAGCGCTACTGTAGTGGACGGAGCTCTCTGCTGCTGCTACGTTGCAGCGTTATAGCTGGTTAGTCCGTGTGCAGTCGATATGGCAATGGTAAAGAATCCAAACACATCTGGCGGGCGTTGACCGTGTAGTGCGTCAGTGCCTAGGCTACTGTCTCAGCTTCACAGCCAGTACCAACCTTTGGTCGTCTGCCGGGCATGCTGTGTGAGAAACGCCTCTTTCCGGCCCCAAATTCTTCTTTTTTGGGGGGTTTGGAGCCATAGGGATCTCAGCGCCCTAGGCGACTGGACGCCACCCTCACCAGTGGGTGTACCAAACAGTATCTCCCGCTCCTTGACTTGTGCCCCCAACGAGAACTCAATCGCGCCCGTACCAACTAGTAACTTCATATAAGCTCCAAGACGGTGGGGTGGCAAGGGAATAAGACTAATGGAGGGACTCTGGGCCGATCAAAGCTGCGGGTGAGCGAGCGCTCAGCCCCTATACGGTCGAGGCCTTGCTTTACAACATGTTAACGTATAAAGCCACCTTCACATACTATTACGTTCTTAATCATAGGCTGGCTAATAGCCAGTACCGAATGACACTCGTTTGTGGGGTACCACCCTTGGTCCCTGCTGCAAGCGTACCGGCGAGCTACACTTGTATCCCTGCCTTAAGCAGGCTATTCCTGAAGCTCAGAAGGTTGAAGATACATTCATTTTTAGTACAATAAACCAAAACAAAAGCTTCGAGATAATATTCTGTTGTTTCCTCAAAGAAAGAATGTTCTTGTGTGCCCATGCGTCCAGTTGCAGCGGCTCAAAGGTCTGGGGCTTTGAAGAAGGGGCGGTCTAGCATGTGTCGCAACGTCATATTGCATTGTCAGGGCACCCTCACTTAGCCCAAACCATGCATCCCTTTCAGTATTTAACAACTACGGAACTTTCTGAGTGCCTAGTCAGTAGGTGATAGGGAACGCATCAGTACACGTTAAGACGCCGCTCACGAGCACAACGAGGACGGCAATCTGCTAGGTTAGCATTGGTGCCTTGATTTTAGTGAAAATTCCCTGCGTACTTGTTTCAAACTATATCAACTATGCGCTGGTGCGCAAACAAACTTCCGTCGCCGGGACTTGAACCCGGGTATCCTAACCACCTAGACTACGACGGATGACCTCTCACCCAAAACTACACACCCTTTACTCACCACTTTATTCTCTTGCTTGCGATGCCAACCGGCGGTGGTGTATCCACTCGGCTGTAACAACTGAAACTGCACGCTCTTTTACACGCCTTGCTTCAAATTTAACAGCTGGGTTTAGAGCTTCAGCGGATACGAGCTGCCGCGTCAGGAGCAACTCAGAGGCAATTACGTGCTAGCGGGGGTACAGTTGTACAAAAGAGCTCGAGCCCCAAGCTTGAATCCACCAACCCTGTAGCAGAAACTTCATAGGATTGTGGTAGGTATGCCCACATACCGTACTAGATTCATCCACCAGTCAAACAAACGGTGACTAGTGGCACTGGCACCGGTTGTTTAGCCACTCGTTTGGCGGTCGAAGCGCCGCATTGAACTCATTCCCTGCGCTGCTCCAAGCACTGCATGGCGGCATAGACGAGCACATATCCCTAGGAGGAAGACGTGAAACAACGGGAACATACTTTAAGCAGGCACAGGGTTCAACAACTTTCAAGTGGCACATTTTTGGCAGAACCCTGTGTTGCCTCCGATGTGGGGTTGAAAAAAAATATGCTGCTTATAAATGCCCCTCAAAGCCACGCCATAAGGGGCTAGCAAGTGTGACTAAAGTCCTCGATACCAGCAGGGGACGCTCATTAGCTGCAATAAAATGAAAATACCGTTATCTCCCCACAAGCAGTTGACCTCCCCTGCAGTATCCAGGCGTCTTAGAGACAGCGGCCTGAGGGCCTCAAGCTGATGCGGAGGGGGCTGGCATTTTATGAGCTGCAACGCACCTTTCTGAAACTCCTGGTACTAGGCATCCCCAAGTGCACCCCTACCCGAACTTCCTTCTGGTCCATGCACAAACGCCGTAGACAATTGCTTAGCACTTCTTTGACTCTCCGTAGCGAACCAGCACGAACCCGAAGCACAACGTCGTAGGCAGCTTGCTGTCACTTGGGCTCAGAGGCCTTCGAGCATTTTCTCTCCCCGCAAGTGGCCCAGCCAAAGTGTAATAGGACTCTACGCCTTAGCGTGGGGCTGTCTAGAGGTGCTATAGTCAAAAAGTTTGATCAGCTAGTTACCGTTACAACAGCGCTGCTGTTCCGTAAGGCTGCCAACTCTCTATAGTAGATCCCCGTGTAACCGAGGCATGTCCGGCATCCCCAAGTAGCCACCACGAAGCAAGAAGAGCTATGAGAGCAACAGCGCGTAGTACTGGGTCTATGGTTTTCCCGATCCAGGCAGAGGAGACACCCGTCGTAGTCTAGCTGGTTGGGATACCCTGCTCCCCCACGCTCTGCCCTGACTGAACCCCCCAGCAATTGAAGCTCCTTTACCGACTAAAATCCGCTTTTATTGTTTCTATAGATGACACGTACAAAGACACTGCAGCGTAGCTCCTGCTCCTACCAGTATAAATGTTTTAAGTGCTACCTGCCGTGCATATCAGTGACGCTCTCCTCTAAGGTCTGAATGGCTTGCTTCAGACCCAAACCACATAGAACAAACTCCTTCAAATAGAAGAAAAGACGGCGGCCCAGATGGAGGTCTTTGCATCCCACAGTGCCGACCGTCTACAAGTCTGTACTACCTTCTTAAGCATGCAGCGCCGCTAACCACTGGCCTAGAACGACACCAGAACAGCCCTCAGCTGCACGGTGCATCGAGCATCAGAAATGCCAAGGCCTACTAACCCCCAGAGAATTTCTAACCAACCCCTTAGCACAGGGGAGGGAGAGAAAACCCTCCTTCAGTCCTCACTACAGACTCCGGGGCATGCAAGAAGGCGTGGCTAAACACAAACACGGAAAAGACGGCCCCAAACCCAGAACGCTGTACACTGCATCCTGTAGCAACCGTCCTCCATTGGGGCCCCTTGCACGGGGCGACCCTTGAGGGCATCTTGCCCTCACCTGCAGCTCTTCAAGGCATGTAACTATACAATCCACGACGAAGGTCCCTAAAAGGTCTAGGGGCGCTTTGACTTCAAAACCCCTAGGGAGCAGCAGCAGCAGCAATCGCTGCAGCAGCAGAAATTATATCCAGGAATCCTTTGACCCGTCAGAATCTCCGCGGCATCTCCTAAATCCTATATCCACTTAGAGGTCTTTATGAGCCCTTTGGGGGCCCCACAGCACCTTCGTCTGTCTCAGAAGGGCCCCCTGTTGAATGACTGGTATTCTGAGTAGAGTTCAACCAGTTGCATGCAACATGCATGCCCATTGGAATGTTCGAATTTAGCATAGGATTCATCATCCATGTTCATTGGAATGTTGGATTTTATTTAGTCTAGGATTTGCGGGTGGCGTTTCCACAGAAGTACTCGGCGTTGAGTTCATTCTCAAAACACCAAAAGTGGCCTGCGTTCAGCCTGATGGTGTGGTACGGAGACAGCCGTGAAAAGGCCTCGCTCTTCTCTATAGTCGAAGCCGAAGGAATGCGGCAACAGTGACAGCCAACAGAACCCAAAAAGGAAATGCGCCCAGGGACCTTCAGCTCCTCGTAGTACGCTGGGTCCAGCAAGTATAGCCACAAATACACCAAAGATGCCGTCTGCAAATGCATCACAAAATCCAAGTACAAATATATATATATATGTAATATGGTAAGCACAATATCCACATCCCCTTTGTGCATAGAGACACAAACACTGTTGCAGAAAATACAGTATGACGCCCACAGTTTACCAGCTGCAGCAGCAGCAAGATCAGAACCAACAGCAGCAACAACAGCAACAGCAACACAAACATCCAGCTATCCACTCTTAGACCCACCGCAGGCCCCAACCCTAAACCCTACTCCCTGAACCCTACACCCTCATAGGCCCCAACAGCAACCCCCCTCAGCCGCGGGAGATGAAAGGGCAAAGGCAGAACAAGGGCAAAAGAGACAACAAAGACTGCTTGTATTCAGGTTTCGCTTTCTATAGTTGTGCTCTAAGGGTTTAGAGTGAGAATTAGGGTTTACTCACAAGGCATGCAAGAGCCACCAGCCGTACAATCCACTCCAGGAAGCCGCAGCACGAGAAACTAGGCCCCCCCTCGCGCAGGTCTTTCAACTCTGCCCTTTTCTTTGTCTCTGTAGCACAAACCCTCGGCCTTAAACCCTGAACCCTAGCCTCTATTATAACCCTAGCCGGCAGGTGCGCAGCCGCTCCACCCGCTTACTACCCTATCGCATGCAACTTCTTCTGTATGTGCAGTAGGTAGGGGCTAGGGTTTACAGTTAGGGTTTAGCTGCTGTTTTGCATTATTTTCACCATATCTCCGGATCTGGACTGAAAGACGCTCCCGCTTTGACGGCGACAGACAGCAGCGGCAACAACTCAGCCGCATGCGTGCCCACCAGACAGACGGGGAGAATCTCCTGGGCACAGGACACGCACCAAACCCTAAACCCTGAAGGAAAAGTAAACCCTAAACCCTAAACCCTACACTCGAGTCCCCAGTCCTTACACCCTCAGCTCCATGCTGTAAACCCTAAACCCTAAACCCTCGGGCCTGGCAGACCCAGGCCCTGCACATACACTCCAGCTTCCAAACAATAAATAGTAACACAAGACCCTAAACCCTAAACCCTCACTTGATGGGTCTCAAGGTGTATATTGTGGCAAAACCGAAAAGCAAACCGCCAAGACAGCCACCAAGATGAGCGAAGTTATCTACTGAGGAGAATCCGCCCATGCTGTTCAGCTGGGCCGTCGCCTGCAAACAAACCCCAAACCCTAAACCCTAAACCCTAAACCCTTAGCTCTGAACCATAAACCCCTCTATCTTGTACCCTAACCCTAGGGGAGATGCGGGACTACAGCAGCTCGAACATAAAAGTTAAAAAACGCTCATCAAGCCCGATGGAAACACTGCTATTGAGGCGTAAGAAGCGTCTGGAATTTAGGGTTTAGGGTTTAGGGTTTGCAACTCACAATAACAACAATGACGATCGCCAGTACGCACCAAGGATAATTCAGGAAGTCCCAGTTCTCTGCAAAAGCAGCGAAGACCAAACCCTAAACCCTTGAGCCCAAACCCTAAACCCTCCATGTCCTAGCCTCATTACACGTGCGCATGCACGGAGATGCGTGCACCTCAGTCAGTGAAGAACCCAGAACAAACCCTAAATACTGAATCCTCGAACTCTATTATACCCTCAAACCCTAGCCCCTATACCCCTAAGACTGGAACACTGTGGCTCGTGGGTCGTCGAAACCCTAAACCCTAAACCCTAAACCCTAGAGCCTCACCGACTGCAAAAGGGACGAGACCCCCCAGGAGGCCATAGAGAGCCCCTGAGGACCCCACGGTGGAGGTGCAAGGGTCGAAGACCCCACTCAGCAAGTTTCCAGACATGGCGCTGATGACCCATGTCAGTAGACACCGCCAGAAACCCCACACCTGCGTCGTAAACCCTAAACCCTCACCAAACCCTCAGCCCGAAACCCTAACCCGTCAACCCGGAAGCCTAAACCCCAATTCGGGGGACCCTAGAATGAATGTGCAGCGCCAGTCAGGGAGCCCTGGCCCCAAACGTGGGCCTCTTGATTGCAGCCGCAAGGGTTTAGGGTTTAGGGTTTACGTACAGGTTCGAGGATAAAGAGCACCGCTGCCTGACACAGGATGTTAATAGCCAAATGCACCCAACCCCCGTGTAAGAAGGAAGCCCAAAAGATTCTATACACTTCGCCGTAATTGCGGATGAGGTTTGTGTCTAGGGCCCCCAAAACCGTCAGTATGCGAGCTGTACGTACACCCCAAACCCCGCAACACAAACCCTAAACCCTGAAACCTGACCCCCAGGTCTGCATCATGGACCCCTCTGAATCCCAACCCCTACTAAACCCTAAACGCTAAACCCCGGTACAGATATATAGATATCACACATTCTCGGATGCCAAACCCTAAGCGTATGCGTATGCCACGCCCCTCCCAAAACCTGGGCCCTAAACCCCTAGCCCTAAACCCTAAACCCTAAATTCTAGAGAGGAAAGCAAAGTTGTTCGGCTGCGGCTAGGGTTTGGAGGCCCCAAATGTGGTCTATTTGTGTGGTTTTGCCAACAGACACAAGACTGCAGTTTAGGGTCTAGGGTTTAGGGTTTAGGGTTTACAGTTTGGAGAATCGGAAGACGCAGGGTTTGCAGCCCTTGCTCCGTTCTTAACCAAGTTCGAAGGCCACCCCCTGTCTCCCGCACATATCCCCCAGGAGCATCTCTTGGAAGGAAACAGCTGCTGCAGCATCACGTTTGGGTCTGTTGCTGCTGCTTCTGCTGTTGCTGCTGCTGCTGCTGGTGTCTGGGCCGACTCCCGCAGCCCCAAATTTGTCTCGCATGCACCGTAGCCAAAAGAGACTAACCTCGGCTGCACCAAAAAAAAAACACCTAAACCCTAAACCCTAAACCCTCAACCCTGCGCTCTGAACGCTTAACCCTACACCTTAAATTCTACAACCAACCAAACTCTATTCTGCTGTTTCTGATTCTGCTGCTTGTTTCTGTGGCATTGCTTCTAGCGCCTAGGGTTTAGGGTTTAGGGTTTAGTTACCATGCGGGTTGTTGGAGGCTCCGTCCAGGGCGGGTATAAGACGGGTCCAATGCAGCGGCCATTGAATGAAGTAAAGTTAAACACGAGCCTGCGCACAAACCCTAAACCCTCGCCAGATCGTTGATTGTGTGGAGAGAAGCTCTAAACCCTAAACCCTAAACCCTGAACCCTCGCCGGCGCGTTGGTTCTGCGCTCAGGAGCCCAAAATTCCAAACCCCTAGACCCCGCTGGTGCGCACGGTGCGTGCCAAGGAACCCTAAACCCTAAACCCTAGACCCTAGACCCTAAACCCTAAACCCTCGTTACGCCCCGTGTCTGTCTGACTCCTGCAAAAATAGGAAGAGGAGAACAGCGGAGGTGGCCCAAAGCAGCACGAAGGAGCCCATCCCGTGTTTGAGGTGCGAGTCTATTTTTCTTGCTGCTGAACTTTTAAAGGATTGGAAGCGGGATGACCCCCGTCTTAGCCCGAGTTGCTGCTGCTGCTGCTGCTGCTGCCCCAAGGGTCTCCTGTCTCCTCCCTCCACTATGGAGTAAGGAGACGGCCCCACAGGGGGCAGCAGCACTGGCTGCACCTGCTGCGAGCGTGTGGGATGCTGTGCTGCGTTGTGCTGCTGCATCTGCCCCCAGCCCGGGGCAGCCCCACCACCGCGTGGCGGACCAATGGGTGGACCAATGGTCACTGCATGCGAACTGGCCTGCGAGGGCGCCCCAGGCGCCGCGCGCATTTGGGGAGGGGAATAAGAAGCTACAGAAACGAAATCATCTTCAAAACCCTCAGAGACTGCCCCTCGACCCGTCCTTGAGGGTTTGTTATTTTGCTCTTCTACAGCCACCACCATTCCACCCATTGAACTCGCAGACTTGAGGGGAGGAAAATGATGGCCTCCTGAACCCGAAGGGTCCGCCATCGTGCTGCTGCTGCTGCTGCTGCTGTTGCTGCTGCTGTTGCTGCCGCCGGGCGCCCGGCTGGAGCCGCAAGTGCGGCTGCTGCTGCTGCTGCTGCTGATGCTGCTGCTGCTGCTGCTATTGCTTCAGGTAAGGTAGCCAGTTAAACATCGAAACACAAGGAGAGAAGACACACAAAAGGGGATCCCCGGTGTTACGACTCCAGGGGGGCCCCAAGCGCGGGCGCACTACTAGGGTTTAGGGTTTAGGGTTTAGGGTTTGGGGACGACTAGCAAGTCTTCTCCGTGAAGTTGTCAAAGACACAGCCATTAAAACTTGACGAGATTAAAAATCGGAGAGCGAGCATAAAAAAACTAAACCCTAAACCCTAAACCCTAAACCCTAGCCAGCTCAAGAAGCAAGAGGGAGAGAGGCTACAGGCAACCAGCTTATTAGGGCCCCTTTACGTGTTTGAATGAAAAACCAATAGAGGGCTTTAAAACATTTCTATAGGACCAATAAAATATACTGCTAGAGACGTGCGGTTTTGTTCTTCGCTTTTGCTGCTGCTGCTGCAGCAGCAGCAGCAGCAGCTGCTGCTGCTGCTGCTCGACGGCCTAAGCAGAACTGAAGCAAAGGCTGCTTCTGTTTTCTTCGGAAAATCTGGTTTTTCTTGTGTTTTCCCCAACTGAACAGAGGCCGACTAGTTGAAACCCTTTCCAGTAAAACCCGATTATTCAGGCCTAGGGTTTAGGGTTTGCTAGGGTTTAGGGTTTGCCTAGGGTTTGAGAGGGAGGTAGGAGGGATTGTCGTCAGCTCCTGAACCCTAGTGAGGGTTCAGTTGTGCTGCAGTTGATATTACGGGTTCTTCAACTGCTGCCCCTCGGCACTAAACCCTAAACCCTCAGAAACCCTAAACCCTAAACCGCCTCCATCCCCGCCGAGGGTTTCGTCAGCAGCAACCGACACAAACGCAGCAAATTGTCTGAGAGGCAGGACCTGAAACCCTGAGGTTCTGCTGCTGCAGCTGCTGCTGTTGTTGCTGCTGTTCGTGCTGCAGTTGCTTTCGTTGGTGGTGCTGCTGTTTCTGTCCCGGCGGATGCTGTTGCTGCTGTTGCTGCTGCTGCTGCTGCTGCTGCTGCTGCTGTCGCTGTTGCTGCCGCAGCTGCTTTTGCTGTTGGTTGCTGCTGCTAGCTGATTAGAAGTAGGCAGTGGTGCGGACAGCATCATTCTCTAAACCCTAAACCCTAAACCCTAACCCTAAACCCTATTGCTGAACCGACGGCGTTTAGTGGGAGACAGCAGTAAGTAACTATACGAGTCGTACCCCAGACTCTAGCATGCAGCAGCAGCAGCAGCAGCAGCAGAGAGCAGCAGCCGCAGCAACAACGGGTTGCTGTGCAGCAACAGCAGCAGCAGCATCGACGGCGACGGCAGCAGCAGCAGTAGCAGCACCTAGAAAAGGAAACTGAGTGACAGTTTGGAGGTTCTAAACCCTAAACCCATAAACCCTAAACCCTCAGGCCAGGGCTGGGCTTTTTTGCATCACAGGCCTGGATTTTAAGAGTTGTTGAGCGCCAAACCCTAAGTCCCGTGCTGCGGCTACTAAAAAAAGGTCTAGGGTTTAGGGTTTAGGGTTTACGATGGCCGCTGAGTTGAAGAAGTTGCAGCTGAGCTTCGAGACTTGCATTTGCTGCTTATTTGTCTCCGTTTTTTTGTCTCCTTTCTCCCCACCTTTGTCTCCTTGTGTCTCTTTTGCTGCTGTCTCCCCTTTCTTCTTTCTCGGCTGCAAACCCTCATCACCCGTCCACGGCAGGCGCACGCAGCGGGCCGGCGAGACAATGCCTGCAGTGCAAACCCTAAACCCTAAACCCTAAACCCTAGGCCCTGACCCCCCGCGGCCCCGCCCGTGAGGTGCTAAGTCTCCAGTGGTTCGGATCGAGAGTCAACGTTTCCGGATTTACCTTTAGGGCTGGCATCTACGGTTTAGGGTCCAGGGTTTAGGGTTTAGGGTTTAGGGTTTGCTACCTCGGGGTCCCGCGCCGACTTGTCCGTGTGTGTTCGTGCCCCACCCAACCAGAACTTGGTGGTTTAGAGCAGCAATACAATGCGTGGAGCCACAGGAGACATCGGAGACAGCAGCAGCAGCAAAGGGCGGAGACAGGGAGCGCGGGAGCTGAACAGGGCAGCAGCGCAGCAGCAAACACTCAACGAGGGTTTAGGGTTTAGGGTTTGGGTCTGGAAGACGACACCACATCTTAGGACTGCATAAACACAGAAACCACCACGACGTTTCGGGAGCCACTGCTACTGCTCCGTTTCCTGCTGCTGCTCCTGCTGTTCCAGCTGCTGCTTCTGCTGCTTGTGCTGCTGCTGCTGCTGACCTGCACAGGCAGCAGCGTCTGCTGGTGCTGCTGCAGCGTCCTGCCACATTGACCCCGCGAGGTTTCGCCGCAGCACAAAAGGGCATTTCTAAACCCTCCTGTTGCTGCAGTACTACGCACCCAGCAGCAGCAGCAGCAGCAGCAGCAGCAGCAAGGAGCAAGAAGGAGGCATGAGCAGGTGCGCTGCATGGTGGGTCAGGCAGCAGCAGCAGCAGCAGCAGCAGCAGCGGTAGCAGCAGAAAAGCACTAACCACCGGCCTAACTAACTGAACAGTGGGAAAACAACAAATTAGGGTTTAGGGTTTAGGGTTTAGGCCTCTTACCCTTCCTGATACAAAATGATGGAGGAAAAATCACTAGCAGCTACAGCTGTGGCCACCCCTCGCGCAGCTGCACGCAAACTCTAAACCCTAAACCCTAAACCCTAAACCCAAAAGCACCGGGTGCAGTGAGACAAAAAGTGGCAGTGGTCCTGGAATTAGTCGCCTAGCATATTGAGGGTTTGAAACCGCACTGAGGGTTTAGGAGTGAGATTAGTGTGTAGACTAGGGTTTAGGGTCTAGGGTTTAGGGTTTACCTTCTGGGGAGATAGCCTCCGAGGGTTTGAGAGACGGCATTGGGGTGTACTGGATGTGTCTCTCCAGCATGCCGTAAGAGGCACTTCGCCGCAGTGGAACCTTAACGCCTGCGCAAACCCTAAACCCTAAACCCTAAACCCTAGCGCCTAAACAGTGGAGCCGCGTGAGCGGTGGCAAACCGCCAACTGCATTCAGCAGCGCTAAACTACAGCGTCGAGGACTGGGGGGTTATGGCGCGCGGAGTCAGCAGCCTGCACCCTAAACCCTAAACCCTAAACCCTAAACCCTCACTCTCGGCTCGCTGACCGAAGGACGTCCCCGAGTCTACGCTTGCTGGGCCCCGGGTGTCTCCGATCGCCAGCTGTATCTTCGAATCGTCCCCAAACCTGCTCGCAAAACGCTCACCCTAAACCCTAAACCCTAAACCCTGCACTCTAGACCCTAGTAG
Source organism: Eimeria brunetti (assembly GCA_000499725.1). NCBI lineage: Eukaryota > Apicomplexa > Conoidasida > Eucoccidiorida > Eimeriidae > Eimeria > Eimeria brunetti. Next base: position 26,041 of record HG712523.1, on the reverse strand, counting down.
ATCAACACGTCTGCATAATATTTTCAGCCAAACTGAAGGGGGGGAGCTAACGGGTACGAGGGTTTAGGGTTTAGGGTTTTCCAATTAGGGTTTAGGGTTCGAGTTTTCACAGCTAGGGCTTAGCCCTCGCAACTAGGGTTTAGGGTTTGCTAGCTAGGGTTTAGGGTTTAGGGCCTAACGCGAAGGTGCCTCCGTCTTCAGACATCACCAGAGTATGGCAATCGCCGCATGCAGCCCCCGCAGCCTTTGCATTTCCAGGCAGAACCACCTGCGCACACACTGACCCTAAACCCTAAACCCTAAACCCTAGACTTCAAACCCTAAACCCTTGGTCCGTGAGCTGGGTTGCTGTACAGTTTAGGGCTAGGGTTTGTGGTTTATGACTTAGAAGGCGGGGCTTAAGGGCTGATCTGCTTTAAGGGTGGTGAAGGGCTGGCGAGGGTTTAGGGTTTAGGGTTTAGGGTTTGCCTCGTGCATCGCCACGTGGTGAGTCTTCGGTCCTGTGGGCTTCAACCCGCACTGGCCGTAGAGGTTGTCGCCGCAGCAAACTGCAGCAGCAGCAGCAGCAGCAGAAGCAGCAGCAGCAGCGAAAATAACAGCAGCAGCATGCACGGAGCAGCAGTACCAGCAGCCACGGACGCTGCTGCGCCCCTCCCACCTCAGTACCCGTCAGCAGCAGCAACAGCAGCAGCAGCAACAGCAGCAATAGCAGCAGGAGCAGTGAATACAGCAGCAGCAGCAATAGAAACAGGAGCAGCAGCAACAGCAACAACAGCAGCGACAGCTGCAGCAGCAGCAACAGGTTCAACA
>HG712518.1:0-35453 GCA_000499725.1 Eimeria brunetti | reverse complement strand
GAGTTGGAAGCACGTATTCTTTGTTGAGTTGAATCCCCCGTGGCGCCAAAAAACGTACGATCTAATCATCGATCAGTCTTCCGTTTATCGAATTTAGGCGTTCCGCGAAGGCAAAAAATGGGACCTGGTTGCAACTGTGGCAATGGGCGGAAAGCCGCCGGTGGTTTGGTTGAGTAAACTATTTGCCGTACCTGCGCCCCCAAAGCATGCTCTCCAATAGTCGCTTCCACGCAGTATGAGCTCCAAAACGCTCTGTGCTACCAGCCACGCTCCATGAGCCAGGTAAGAGTCTTTCAGCTAGAGTCCTTGCTACCACACCGTACTGCATGAGTTGCTCTTCATGGCGCAGCTGGACGCTTCGGTCTTGCCACAGAAATATGGTGCAGGAATGAACGGCCGTAATCAACGCCGCCGGTGGTGCATTGAACTAACCGCCTTTTCATGCAACGGGATAACTCAAAGCTCTCCCTATCAATACAAATGAAGCAAGGCAGCGTGACGCTGTACGTGAAAGGTCCGCTTTTTCCATGTAACTTCACTCGCCCTTCCAACATTCAGGCGCGCAGAATGCCTTGCTCAGGGGCTGTGGATTGCAGCTAAACCTGCGCATCATGCAATATTATCTGACTGTATAGTGAGTAGGGAGTAGCGAAGGGAGAGTGTCGCCAGGCACTCGATAGGGTCTTGTTCCACGTGGTCTCCGTTCGCTTAACGCGAATGGAACAGTGGGTTCCACGAAACGTAGAGCTGTATAAACATTCCACAACGCGTAAGAACTGTACGGAGAAGAATATGGATGGCTACGTGTAAGTCTGCAAGGCTAAGGATGTGATCGCATTTCTGGCCTGTGCCACATAGAACGCACTGTCTGCCCATTATTATATCGAATTGTCGTCAAATCAGTACTCCAGCGTTAAGCGCAAAACAGCTGTGCCCTGCATGAAAATTAGACACTTCAAAAACCCAGCACCTAATCCCTGTTCTGAACTATAGCAGTGTACGTTCTGAGGCACCTGTGGGTGGATGACCTGAAACCTTCCCACACCCAGGCAGCATACAATCTGCATATCGAACGACTTGCTGGTGCATATCCTGCCTCTAACTAGCTACAAATGCTTCCCTAGAGTTCCACTTGAAAACTGGGGGGGATAATATGAAAACCTTGCACTTCCGTTTCGTCGTTGTGTATCCATCCACAACCTGCACCTCCCCAAAGCAGTACAAATGCAGGCTCCCACTCCACCTTGGGGTATTGTTGTATGCGTAAACAGCGCTTGATACTAGAGCGCGTTGGTCGGGCAATCGACCATCATCAACTATAGACTTTGCAATTGCCAATCCGCTTGTGGGTACTGAATATCCTGTCCATATTCTGTATTATTTCATGCTTACTATCTTTCCACGGGGCAGGTAAATGCCGTCAGAAGTCACGCGTACTAATTTCAGCCAACAACGCTCTAGCAAAAGGGCCTAGTCTACCTGCGATAAGTGCGCAGGGTATCCCTCTTGCCTATACACCGAGCCAACAAACAACCAACACTGTTAGCTTGGTAAATAGTTAAGAGAACAATAATACCTCTATACCTTCAGTGAGCCAGCGCCCAACAAATGCAGTGATAAGCGACCATTTCTGATGATGTATAGCCACCGAAATTATGAACGTCTCGAGATAGCGAATGCATTTATGCTTTTGTTGAAGACCTGCCCAGCCGCCCCCGTTGGCACGCATTTACTTCACCACTAGAAACACATGCGCCTACAACCAAGATATTGAAGGCAAAGCGGCAACGACACTTAACAGACCATCACGCCGGGGAATGGAAGACAAGGAATGGCAGGGCTTCAGTGCTTGGCTGAAGAATGTCACAGGATACTCACCTTCTGCAGATTACTAAACCACTTCATCATACAGTATTCAGGTTCGCATTCAGCACTACTGCGCCATTTGGAAACATAGCCGTAGCAGGCAGAAAAGGCATGCCCATGCCACAAACAAAACAACAGGAAGCAAGTTGGGCCGCCGGCGTTGCACTGAACTAAATGCCATTTCGTGCAGCGGTCTATACACCGCCACCTCAAGCCATCCACACTTGCACAAAGCGTACATTCTTCACATGTGGCGGTACATTTCACGATATTGGCTTCTAACATGAATGTACATGGCGGTTTCCGTGGTGGGTTGAACTGATGAATCTACTCATTTTTGCTTTTGCCCCAACAACTGGCGGACGGATCCCAACCCCCAATCTGTACCAGTGATTTTTTTGAGTCAGTTTTACTTACTGCATCTGACGGCAGAAAGAGAGACCGACTACTACGGGAGTTCTCCACAAAAAGATCTAGCGGCATTGTTCCGCAGACATTTACAGTACTTCTACCAGAATATGCCTAATTGCCATGTAATGAAGAACAGCTCCTCTTGCGAACGGTCCCGGCTGGCATTTAAAGGCATTTCCTCTTGACATGACGGCCAAGTCCACGGTTGAGGTCAAAATCGTCCCGTGTCTGCGGGTCTGTACGTGCATAAGCCTCTTTTAACTAACTGTCTGTTGTTGAGTTCGGCGCCCGCACACACGCTCGTTATGCTTAGCAAAGAATCAAAATGTAAACCGCTCTGTGCTCGGAATCGTGCGTCCATTTTAGCCCTGTAATACCAACACCTCAAGCTTCTAAACAAGTTTACGACATCCACAGACCAGGAAACAGACTCGTTTGGTGGGAAAGGACGTGCCTACGCAGTGTGCACCGTTACGCCGTATCGCCATCACCTCTCGGAGCACCCCCGATCCCTCACGGCCGTTGCGATAGCGACACGTAATGGGGCGAATAAATGCTATATATTCGGTCCGAAGGACGCACATACTGGCCCAAACCAAGTAGACCAGGAAACGCGTGCTGCAGCTACCTGGTTGCTGAGTCCCATTTGCTGATCAAAGCCGCATAGGAATGCACCCTGCACTGTGAAGCAGCATGCATTGTCAACTTCAACGGGGTACATATGGGTGGCGGAACCTAGATATAGAACCTTGTAGCACCTGGTCCGCATGGTGCAAATCGACTCGCCAAGAGCAGAAACTCCGGTAGAACGGTAAAGGTATAGATGCTAAGATTTCTGACCAGCCCCGAGGAGCACTGACGATTTCACCTGTTGTCCATGCACTCCCTGTTTGACCCACTGACTAGATAAAAAGAGCATTCGCGTGTGAATATGAAGCCTACAGAGGTGAAAAGATACGTATCATTTTCTACTGTTACAGAAACGCTGAAAACGTAGGTCCGGGGAGGCCTATGATTGATGGATGAATAACACACACACATTACATCACCGGCCAAATTCCTCATTCCGCATGTTTGTTTTTCGAAAGCACAGTAGTACAGAACTCACTTCCTGAAAGGAAATGACAACCACCTCTAAGCTCCACCACCGGAGCTTTCTCCATGATTTCGGCCCTGGCTAAGGTGAATAGCAGAACTCCATTACGCAGGCGTTCGTATTGAAGAACGTGAACTAAAACGGTTGGGAAGCGTAGGTAGGCAATAAATGACCCAGGACGCTCTCCGTATTTTCTTTTGGTGAGGATGCCACCACCAGGCGATTAAGGACCGTCTAAAGTCAAAAAGTGATCTATCACCGTAAAATACATTACTCATTTACAGAGCGCTACGTTCACCAGTCACCGTCATTTGAAGCACTTGTCAACACACTCATAGACATCAACGACAGGCTCTGCAACTGCACGTGCCTTACTACGAGTACACTCTGGAAGTCGTTCGCTCCCACCCTGTTGAAGCGCCACTCCGGATAAGCACAATGGATTTAACACACTGCGTTATCGTCAGCAAAAGGCACTTTGGATCCCAAACCCACAACCTGGTGGTGTTGGACTTCATGCGAAAGTACGTGTGGCTACCATTAACGGTCGCATATTTAAAAGAGCAAGTCCGTATTTATAAGGGACTGCGCGGCGCGCCTACTATAATTCCGATTAGTCCCCACTAGCCGGCAGTGCGACTGAAAACTTCTTCAGCATTACAAGGGCAGTTTGCACACTGGGTCATTCGTGCACCGCACGTACAAACTCGTGCAGTTTGATGATTCCCAAGTGTGCCAGCAAGTAAGCGTGGCGGCGCGGAAGCGTTTCAGGAGGCCAATATGTGAATGACGGTTGTAGAAAGATAGTGCGTTGAACTCAAAGCATTGTTAGCTGATGCCCCCAAAAGCACACTTTCTGTCCATTTCAAAGGGCAGCCACTAACGAACGTCCAATCCGGCATGAAACAAAAAGATATGCCGAGCTGCATGTCCCTAATAGGACTGCGCGAGGGTGATGCTCGATTCGTGCAGTGGAGAAACATCTCGGAGTAGATATTAGTTATGCTGCCCCTCCTTTGTAGTCCTAACAGACATACGTTGCACGGGACGTACTCTCTACAAAATAAGGAGATAGCGACGCGGCAATTTATATGGTGGTAAATACAGGCCGAGGCTGCACGACATCAATTGTGGCGGAGAAAAGTGGCCAAACTGTAGCACAGGTGCAGTTTGGGACTGTCAGGTGACGACGGCTCCCCTAACTCTAAGCCGGAAAGTAGAGGTACTCTTTTTTTTGTTCACATGTGAAGCCATCATGAATATCACCGACACGCTATCCGTTGAAAAGAAACTATTTCTCTGACAATAAGCAGCCACTGCTTGTTAGTGTCACCGTCACAGCGGAAGGATACTCCGCCCACTGGAGAACCCAGGCTCCTCACTTAGGTATAAAGCTAGTTGTATTGGCATCCTGAAGGCATACTATCTGTTCGTGACGTTGGTCCTAAACACACCAGCTCTACATTTAGGGTGTACTGCAAAAGCTACTGATTTCGCCTATACTGCATCCCTCACATAGCCAGCGCACCATTTAGAATGACGCCCAGTGAACGATGCTGTCTCGCTGGTAACAAACAATAGTAATAATGGCCTTAATAAAAGTCGCACTTTCACTATAATGGTTAACATACAAGAGCATGTACGTTTCTCGAGGATGCACAGGCTTGTGCAAATTGCATATTCCCTTCCACTATGTTTAAGAGTGCCTGAAAGATATTCCTTAGGCGTATGGGCATATTTTGCCGTCTAGCAGATACACGTTGGTGCGAGCGTAATTGACCAGCTAGACTCCATGGAGACGCCGGAAAAACGTTCTTCCTTCTACTAGTTCCTACCTGTAAGACCAATGCCCACTGTACTACAATCGTTGAAGATTGTCGAGAGGGGGAGTTTGAATCCGCACATCTGCCAGCAGATTGTACAACATTGTGGCGCCTGTTGCCGATAAGGCTTATAAATGTACGTACATTGGCAGCGTAAAAAAATCAACGGAACTTTGAAAAGTGTTCCTTGAGACGAAGCATCTGCATGATATCAGAGAAGAGAACACAAACCGACTTGACATGAACAACAAATGCTTTCATTCACACGTTCGAAGCTAGTAACTCTTGGGGCAACACATACGATGCAAGTTGCTGTCAAGAATGAGATACGCCTTTTATGTCTACCAGGAGCACAGTTGTATTTAAGCGTACACATTTACAAGCCACTGCTTGACTAACCCAGTACAGAATAGATGAAGCGAGTGGTGTGAGCCGGCGGCTCTTTCTGTCGTGCAACTCGACTTTTTGACGCAGATCCACCGATGTTCGCACGGACGATGGGCTGAAGGTTTCGAGCATCCAGCAACTCGTAGACCGGCTGGACTGGCAGGCGTTACCTGCAATTGGGTGCAGTCCGTAATAATCCAGGTATCCCCCGAAATGTAGGTATTTATTCGGCAGAGCCCCCACTCGCGAAACATGCAGTGCCCCCACAATGGTTCATAAAATTCTTTATACTCACACTTTTCGCACAATATACTCAAACATCTCCACTTGCATAGCCGCACAATTAATGATGTCACGCAAAACTCACTCCCTACGCTTGATAGAGGTGAATATTCACGAAATCTACCCATTCGCGTGGTGGCCCTCAATGTCTACAAGTTCTACTTGTGCAGCGCATGTGAAGTGTATTTGCAAAGGATCAAAAACACCTTCTTCCCCTGCATATCCCCGGCGGTCGTTCCTCGAGTATCCTGATAATGTGTCACGTTCGATGTGTTGGATACATCAATCCTCCCTCGAGTATGCATGCGGGGCAGAAACCACTCACAGGTAGCCTTCTGTGCAACTCGTAGCTCACTTTCTTGTCCTGTACGAATGCCCTTGCAAATTAGAAAATGGACAGATTCTGCTAGTACCTTCCGAACTGAATATCCAACTTATTCAAAGCCTTCGATGCTGCCTGGCTTGTAGCCGCCAATAGTTGGACAATTCAAACAGTTGTTTGCATGCTTTCCTTAAAGGGGCCTCGTCACGCCACGCCCGACGGCCAGTCCAATATAGGGCCGTGCTGCTAGTCACCTGGTACTGCTCATGCTCACTGTGCACTGACCGCTCCCCAGAGTGTAACACGTTTTGCTAGCCAAGCATCCTAGTGGTTGTGGTATGGGTCACATTTTCCCCAGAGTTGCATTTGGCTCACCGGCTGCTCGTGTCTCATGCCGACGTTGCCTGGACAGTTTCACGGTGGTTTTGTGCCTCCTTTTCATTCGCTGTACTTCATATTCCTTCACGTTCTGAGGCACACACGCCGTGCAGCATCCTGATCGTCAGGAAAACAATCTACGCATCGTATCGTGCCTCGAAAAAAAACGCAGGATGCCTGTAGACAGCGGGCAGCGTGAGGGAGCTGGGGACGGAATTACAAAAGCACACTGTCGTCTTTGTATACGAGTGATGGTGCGGCGGGATCCTCCAGAAGCCGCAGGCTGCCACCACTCACACGCCCATGCCATTTGTGGGGCATAGGTCCTTCAAAGTGCATCGGATAACCTTTACCTTCAGTCGCGCTGCCTCCCCCGGAAGGTATATTCCTTTCGCCCTGTACTTTCAAAGCATGATAAATGGGCTGGCGCAAAATGCATTAGGCACGATAATTCTTGGCAGTCAACCCTCCAAAGTGTGTGAAATACGCAGGGTTGGACGGACACCGACGAAAAATATCCACTGTACACCCGTATCTCCGTTAGGGGAACATCGCATCTAGCGACATATTATCGGGCATACGGTCTGCATGTTACGAAGGTGGCTCGTCTAAAGCTTGTTTAAACCCAAGCATCGCAACACAGCAGCATGTCTGCTAGGCAGTGAAACGTCTCTTTACGCTGATTGCTCGATGCCTAGAGTACAAAACCCAGCGAATCACTAAGTATGGCTTTTGAAGGTACCCAAACATTTCATGATGACTTCTGAAGTCATTCTCAGGCTACGTACAATGTGAATTGTGTACCAGTCCAGAAAGGCATTTGCGGCTACATGTCTCCCTGACAGAGGACGGTTCTGCTTGCATACCTAGCTGCGGGCACAAAGTTATAGCGCCACATATTAAAGAAGGTAGAACTAAACACAATGTATTGCCAGGACGTCTCTGGGCTGCTACGGATCTTGTTGATGGGAGCCGAAGCCCAAACTTGGATGCTTGTTCCTCAAAGTAAATGGAAGTGTATCATGGCACACTGGCACATACGTTACCTTACTGGCCCAGCATGACAAACTATCTAGTGGGAATAGAGTAGAGTAAAAAGCCTTTGTGGGGATGAAGCGCCTTTCAGGAGCTAGCTAAAGGTCGTTCAACACGACCAGCCCAGACCAGAAAATGTTCGGCCGCTGGGCTGTCTGTGTAATTCCTCTACTGCATGGGCCTTACCATCTCGTGATGCATCACCAACGTCGCTGTCACACTGCGACACTGCTATGGTACAACATCTTGTATTCTCATGGAAAAAAGGCGTTTCTCTTCTACGCACTGGCATGAAAGGGGTTGCACCTTATGTTCGTGTCATTACCTTCAAAACTGTTCTGCTGGACATCTCGTTTCGACGGCAATAAAGTTGCTGATCACCGTGTACTTAGCGGTGGCGTTGGCGGCGAGGTTTGTGTCTGCATAGTAAACTATTCTCTAAAAGCAATACGCCCGACAAGCATTCCTAGTGCGCGCAGCTACACCTGCTAAAATGCGTACTTTGGCATAAAACGCACACTCTGAGTTTGTCGGGGGGCTCAAAATCCACCTGCTTGTCGATAAGCTTCCTCTCCAGAAACAGCACCGTTGCCTATGATTTCACTGTAGGTCTAGTGGAGCGAAAAGCATCCTGCAGTGGAGAAACAGTGAGTGCGAACCGAACCACAGCAGCTTTTGTGAGCTCACAATGAGTGGGGTAAGGGCTTATACACCGTACAAGCTTTGCATTGCTAGCCCGAATCAACTCGAGATTTTCAACTCCGTGCAAAGCGGTTACACCGTCTTTTATCCACGTCGTTACGATACAGTGAGAACCGCACCAGGGAATATCTCTGGTTGACAAGGATGCACCTGCTGCAGGTATTCTAGGCACCAACACAGTTTCCTTCTGTTGAGAACACGTCCCGAGTACACGCACGGCCTGGATTGTCCACGCTCCTTCGAAGCCTGGATATTGTAAACAACGCCACAAAGGGCGTAACCCAGGCTTTGGCTTCCCGCTACTGAAAACGTCTACCAATACAGCGGCGTCCCCATTAGCCCCCACGAAGAACAAGAGGAAACGAAAGGACACAGTTTTTTCATTTCCCGCCAGAGCCGGCAAAGCGAGGTAAACTATTTTTGGTATCATAAAGCTCAACCATTAACACTGCGCCACGTGATAAGTATGGGCTGGGAAGCAATTAGACGCAATGGTTTTGCAGACGTAGGCAGTTCTTAGCAACCAATAACTTCTATGCAGCAAAACAGCAAGCTTTCGTTCTCGTCAATGCCTCTAAATACCCCGTGTCCCCAACTGATCGTGTGTTCCGCATTTCCACGCAGCTCACCATCTGGTCGTGCACTACACCAGCTCTACCAGGGAGACTCCTTCACTTGAATTAAAGACATGGAATGTGTTTTGAAGCCACTTGTCTCCGGATGTCTTCTGGGAAAATCTGACATACAAATATGTTCACGTTTTGCTTCCAACCTTACTTATAAACGGGCCTCGGCTGCTATGCTGGGCTCCCAATGTCAGAGGTTTGCTAACGGGTGGGAGCTGGCAAAGGTGGAGCTGTGTGGTGAACTAAGGGGAGCACTCCGCGCACCTCCTGCAGGTGAAAACAACCTTTGGGATTTGCAGACAATCTTGCTAGATATTAAGGCAGTGAGCACGCTGTTGATGACGGAATCCGGCCGTGACGCATATAATGTCACTGTCAGTGTTGTCAGTTGCATTCTATGTTGGTCTCGCTTCCCATCGAAAACGCCTGGCCAACCAGCGCATTGCTGGCACCAGAAGGACAAATGTACTCCTCGCTTAACGCTCACTGAAAACCTAGGTTGAGTCTTACAAGCTCAACAGTGCAAGCAGAAGCTCATGAAAAAGTATATCGAATCTGAATAGTAAATTGTTGCCACATGCACAGCGCTAGCAGAGCCAACGCACATCGAACGCGGATTGCAGCTATATACAACAAATTCTTTTTTATAGATGGAATAGCACTGAGAAGGCTCAACGATTGGCTACCAATATCTAACGGGGATTAAAACCAAATGTCCTCAAAAACGCACATTCTGAATAATATTAGGCAACTTCCTTTTTCCAGGTTTACACGGCATCCGCAAAACCAGTATATTTATATTGTCAGTTGGACACATTCTGCTTACCCGCTGCTGTCAAAATTCTCCTAGCATTTGAAGACCATCAGCCAAGAGATTACAGCATTGGAAATGTCGCTGCTGCACACACACACACACACACACACACATAAGTTCACTAGCACACCTTCCAGTCATAGTTTATGGGGATAGTTAGGAGCGACGGGCTGTCGCCATACAGCACGTTGTTATATAGTGCCAGCATCTCAAATGCTTCTGGGTGGGAGCGCAACCCACCAGCTGCATTGCAGGCTCAGCATACAGACACCAGCTCTGTGGACACACGTCTAGTGCAGAAATAAGCATTACTTTGAACTCGATGAACGCGAGCACAAAAATGCGTTCAAAGCGTCTCGCTGGCTGTGCGCTAGAACCCTTTACCTTGTGAAAATACGGTGCAGCTGCAGACACGCCCGCAAGCATATCTTGTCCGCATCCCGCACAGCAGGCAGTCGGCAAGATACATCGTGGCTTCCCGTTGCGGTCACACCATGTAACTGGCATCGGTGCACCGAAAAGAGGCGAGCATTAGGAAAAGTTGTGACTGCACCGCCGTGCACTTGCACAACCACAGAAATCATCCTTAAAGAAAACCCTTGAACAACACCAAAAGCACCATGTTCTTACGTATCACACAAGCACTTGCGGAATAACGTCAAATACCGTTGGTGCACTCCAGCCGGTGTCCAACTCGAGGACTTCTCATACCTATCTAGATGGTATTTCGCTGCACACCGGCCCACGTTTTGTTTGGGTATAAAGCCCTTACATCCTGCAAAGTGGCGTTCGACTGAGGTGCCTTGAAAGGCAATAGCAATAATAAAACAAATATTCAACGAAATGGCACTGTCAGAGTATTTAGGCCAGGAGCATCTGACCACTGCGTCTTCCGAGTTGAAGCTAAGGACATGTCTGAGTTTACAAAATTCAGGTGCCGTCCAGAATCCTACAAACATACCTACAGACGTGCCGGACTTCGGCTGTGCCACGTGATCCTCTACGATGTCAACCATTCCGCAGCAGAAAACCCGAATTCGGCAACGGATGAATATTCTTTCTTATACGGTGCAACCCGGCGGTGCGCATTTACTATAGACCTGTAGAACAGGGCGACTTCTCAACAACTCAACGCGTTGATGCCAACCTGGACGGCATAATCTCCTCAATTTTACCCACAAACTCCGCAATAGCAGCATCCAAGGGTCAGTACATGATGTAAGCGCGCAGTATGCAAACGCAATCTTTTTCAACTGTTCTCCGCACCGAAATAGAGGAAGCACACGCAGTTGCCTGCTGGCACCAGAGATACAGTCGTTCTCTTATTCGTACCGATTTGGAAGCTGTGAGATCGCGTTTCTAGGTGCTCGCCCGCATGCATAAACGGCAATTCTGAAGCTGAATGCTACTCCGCTTTGGCATCTGCAAATATTCCATGCAGGGATATGCAACGAAGCAGCACTCCCCCACGCCAGACTGCTATGTGGTGAGATTTCCATGACTACTTTTGAAAGCGCCATGACTGTATCGGTTGCCTCTGTAAGGGTGAAGACAAACCCTAATGGTGCGAAACAGAAAGAATTCGCGAATGTGAAACCAAGGCAATGTACTTCTTAAGTGTGGTTCATAAAGCATGAGTGTACCTAACGGTGGGCTCGCACTTCACATGCATGCGCAGCCAAAACATCAGGAACAAGGTGTAGGTAGCAGCGCCATTGAATCACAGCGAGTGCCGGCGCGGGCTGAAGCCGTGTGTAATCGATTGCAGGAGGCAAACACACGCGCGTAAACTAAGTATCCCTTCTTTGTCCCTGACGGCGTACCAACTTGTCCTGTGCAAAATCCTTTATAAGTCAGAAAACGTTTGGATCCAGGAAGTACCGCCCGCCCTAAATGTCCAACGTCTTCTTGGGCAGATGATTGTACCTTTTGTAAGTGTCTACAGTTAATACTATTGGTTCGTACTCTTTCATACTGTGAAATCAAAATCACTGTTACTATTCAATGTTGACACGTATATGTCCCGCATGGAAGCTAGGCGTAAATGACCTTACGGTCACTGCGATTACTGTCTAAGTTTCCTTTGTGAACGGTGAGCTTCGAAGCACAGTTGGAAAACTGCAAAAAGTAATTGCGTTGCTAAGAAGTGGGAGCACTGACTAGCGAATGTATCCCAACTATCGTCACCTAATTTGTGCAGCAGGCTGTAGTAACATGGAACTGTTTCCCCATATTGCTTATTATACATGGAGCTATCTAAGTGGAGGTTCGACCACTAGGAATGACAGCAGACAAGTATTTATTCTAGTGGATTTACAGCTCTTTGCAGGAGAGATCGGCGTTGGTTGCCTCGGCTTGGACCTCACAGCTTGACCTAGGGAGTCAATTTCTCTAATTCTCGGCACGCTGGCAAACCAATGCGAGTCTTTATGATGCGCCTTCAGTACGTTCAAAAACTTAGATGAACTGAACATTTCTTGTTCGTGTTTACTAGTTGCTCCTATATACACTAAGGAAGTAACCACCACATGCACGACATGGCGTAACATGAACTGGCCTTTTACTTTGAGGGTAAGCCACAGAAATCCTGTTTTTCGAGCACACCATTATGTGGGCGAATTGCATCTAAATATCAGCCCAGGGCAGCCCCAGCGCAGCTAAGAGTGTCTGGTAGCCGGCAAAAGTGGCATCCCTATCCTAAAGATGTATAAAAAGTGCACTTTGCTACATGCACGTCCCGTAAAAACACTAGACAGACCTTGTGATAGCCTTCCAAAATTAATGACGAACATATGCTTACGGAAATTTAATACATGCTCTGGAATGCACATGTATTGACGGTGTAAACTAATGTGGTTTGATCTCACCAAACTCGTGCACCAGCCTATCACTCTTCCTAGTTGGAGTAGATGTAAGGAACGTATGAGCTAAAATTCTACATGCACAAACACATTCTTCCTTGCCCTTTTGAAACAACGAGGCACAACAGCTGTGATATGAGCCACGAAGAAGGTGCTGCTAGGAACAAAGAACCGCAGCTCCTGAAACCGTAAGGCCCCACAACTGCTCTACACTTTCATGAACGGAAGAACTCTAATACATCTGCATATGTAATTGCGCACACTTTGGGGCCATAAAGGTTGTTATCTTCACGCTGCGATCAACTACATCAACTGTACTTTCAAACGTGCATACGATGAAAAGGAGAAATGGCACAGAGATCTACGAATGAATTGAAAACAGAATAATCCAAACGGCCCCCCATTCGAAGCACTTCGTAAATTTATTTCGCCTGCATGGATCGTTGATTACATTAGGCATATTACACGGTATTTGTTGAACGATCGCAGCTGGATGCATTCCCCAAATATATTCACGATGTCTAGGCCTTTCGTAGCCTGTTTCAATATATTCATTCCATTTCTTCGGAAATATATGTTTTCAGGTGCCCCGCCATTCGGCTCCTTAGTCAAGGTGTATTAAGCAAAGGAATTTCAGCTCAGCGGATAGCGCAAAAGAAACAAACTGTGCAGTACATAGAGGCATGCAGAAGCGCGCTGTGGATTATCGTGTACTCAGGCACCGGATAGTCACATCGTTCTGCAGCCTGCAGGTGGACTAAACAGTCTCCGAGGTCGAGGTCAGGGGACGGCGGCCGTCGACTTTTGCGGCAAATTGTGTGCTTGCTTTCCTGGTTCCCCGAGGCGCACCGCCTGGTAGCATATTGGAGTGTCTCCGTTGTGGCTGCTGTTTTGTTGACTAGAGCAACCTTTGGATTGAAATGACTCTGGCAACATACTTTTCTTGTAATTGAGGATACGCATTCACATGAAGTGCCACACCGCGTCTCCTCATGTGTATATTTAGTACAGGTGCTCCTGTTCTGTATTTAGAGTAACAGAGTGGAAATATACGTGACGCCGAGGTGCTCTGCGAGTAATCTGTTACTCAGGCACTGGAGAGTCACATTGGTTTACAGATAAGATGTGGTCACCCGAACCCACACGTTTTCGTAAGCAGGCAATGACATTCTGTTTCACGTGCGCCAGTAGTATGCTTGCTTTCTTGGTTCCGTGAGGCGTACTACCTAATTGCATACAAAAGCGTCCCCAGCACGGATACTGTTTTGTCGACTAGAGCAACTGGCGGATTGGGAGGACTCTGGAAACATACTTTCCTCCTAATTGAGAATACGTACTCACACACGAAGTGCCACGTGGCCTCTTCTCATGCATCTATTTAATATAGGTGCTCCTGCTCCGTATTTAGAGTAATAGAGTGGAAATATCCGTGATACCGAGGCTCCCTGCGAGTTAGCTTTTACTCAGGCACTGGAGAATCACATTGGTTTGCAGGTAGGATGTGCTTATCAGAACCCATACCTGCTTGCTTCGTCAGCAAACAATGGCTTTCTGTTGCAAGTGAGCCAGTATTATGTTTGCTTTCTTGGTTCCTTGCGGCGTACCACCTGATTGCGCGGTGAAGCATCTCCAGCACGGATACTGTTTTGTTGACCTGCTCACCTTGAGTATTTGAAGCCTGCCTTTCAGCGAAAGAACTTCCAGTTCATGTCACGGCATTCCGACATTCTCCGCATCACGTAGATAAACAATAATTTAGCGTCTGAATAAGCCCGGCCCCATCTCCATTCTATTTTTTCGAACATATGCGAGGTCAGCAACTAATGCAGTAGCATATTCAATTTCCAGCCTTACGTGAATGCTGGATAGGTATCATCATTAAGCTAAACTTTCTGGGCGCTCACTGCCACTCCGTTGTCAAAGCCTTTTTATGAGCAGAAACAAATGGTCTCGACACAAAATCGATTGAACACCAAGAACATTGTAGAATCGAGCGACGTACAAGCTACTTCCGAATATACACTATTAGTTGTCCTGCTGAAGGACAACGCTATGCGGGTTGCCAGTAGACCATCGTGAAAGCCACATGCGCTGGGTCGTGGAGAATGGACTTTGAACTTTGCAGAGGAACAACTTTTTTCCCCGTAGCTAGTGAATTCCGACGGATACGGCGCTGCCTGCAGTGAAGGTGTGCACGAAATGAAGGCTTCACAGGGCTGCAACAATTCAGACAAATCATGTGAAGCAAACAGGAACACGACGACTGCGAGTAGGAAGATTCACTGTACGCCTGAAGCTCCGTCAAGGTAAAGCTGTATCCAGGGGCTTCTTAACCAACTCACGCTCTGGAAACTAACGGGGTAGCACATTTCAGGATTCTTCGAGCCACGAAACAGCAAGCAAAGTGTTAGTTTTAAGGGCAATGAGGAGGTTCGTGACGCTATCTACGTGGTTGCTACTGCTGGCAGCTGGACGAAACATTAAATATGAATTGTAAAGGCATTCACAGACTTAACGACTATTTCCAAAGATGCTCTCAGGACACCTACGAGCTGGAGTTTGTGGCGTTCCCTGGAGCGATAGAGGTTTAGGATCTCTCTGAGAGTCTGTGGCTATTCCGCTTGTATTCACGCCTACTGTGACAGGGTTGTTGCACTTCTGTAGTGTTCCAGGGATTTACAAACACAGAACCATATTAAATGTATACCAAGGGAGGCATTGGATGCACGTATGTTTTGCTGGTGGGCGCGGCTCTCTAAAAGCGACAGTGGCTTGCCTTAAATTAATTGAAAGGCATCATGCCATAGTGACAAAAATTGTTACTCTACCAGACCTGCAACACTCCGAATCCAGTGGCAATATCCTAAGGCAAAACTGCTACCTGAGTGCTTACTATGGGATTGCAGCAATTCATTCTACCGAATCCAACAATACGCTATTGACCAAATCCGCCTTCAAGCCTACCAGCATGTGCTACCCGTCTCGACATGAATACAATTGATCAGCTTGCTCTAACCCATCTGCTGATCGTGTATTTTACTGCAATGTGACATCGCTAGCATAGCTAGAGAACGCATCTGCTTGGGGAGTACTAGGTCTTTCTATTCCAAGCTGCGAGACGGACAAATAGGACGCCACATTGCCAGAGCCCACGAACGTAGACCTTATACTTTGACAGGAATAGGTGCAACAAAAGCATATTGGTGACAGCCGTTGCTCGATGCAATTCGTGTGCATTTGTCTCGATGCGTCCCCTCGCTGGATGCTATTCCCTTAGTTCACCTGTGATTGTGAAGACCTTGGCTTCGACCAAACGGCTAAACAGACACTTTCACAACTCACAGTGCCGCTGGAGTGTTTAGGAAAAGCTTTTTGTCCAGAAGGTCAGTATACCCCTATTTAACTCCGATGATTTGGAATATGACGCCCTCACAGCCTGATATTGCGAGCGGCTCAGGTTTGGCTGAGACGAATTGCTTTTCACTTGCCGTGTTCATATGAAGCAGGACAGGATTCTTCGCTGCCACAATGGACTTCCAAAGCCGTAGAGTTGGAGCATGCAATAAACCCAATAGCACAGCAGTCGTAGTAGAGCAAGCGCTACGGTGTTTTGGGGAGCCCAACAGCTATACTGTGAGTACATCTTACAAGACGCATCGACCGCAGTTCTGCAGTTGGCATTTCCCTGAAAATACACCTATATGATGCGGTACCAACCTTTGATGCATTAGTATGAAAGAGTATCTATTTCTGTTTGTTGTAGGGTGTCTGCTGGCCTGACGCATGAGTATGTCTCCGATCACCTCCCGTTTCTGCTTTAACCAGTAGAAACCTTCGGTTACCCTGAGTATGCCCACGGACGTGTGCACAAACTCTACTGCAGGCAGACACTATTGAGGACTATATAGCGATGCTGGATATGCGCTGTAAGTAATAGGATAAATGTGGATAATTACAACACCTCACGTATCACAGACGACAGATCAAGGGGATGCACTGACTCGCACCATAAAAACTTCTTTACACGCGTACATGTTCACAGTACGTTCACACACGATATAACAGTAAACACCGGGGGAAATAGGTCAAAGCAAGCAATGCAGTTGCTACGAAAAGGGAAGCACCCACGATTGAGATTTGTTTTAACGAGTCCCTTTGCCTAATATGAATCCTTATTCAACCCTGATTGCAGGAACTGGGTTGGCTAATATCCGATTGACCCGATATTTCTACATGTCCCACTGCCAATAGTTTGGAGCAAGTTTGTTTTCAGACGACAACTGCACCCCATTTGACACCCGGTGCTCTACGAAGTGAAGTTCGCACCGGCTGATATAGCAGGCATTGCAGACTAGCACACTACAGAGACGAATTATCTTGCATACGCCAAGTTTACTTTAAACACGGCGGCAGCGTCTTTCTGATACAACGGCCTTTCACTCGTTTAATGCTGGGTCATGCGGTGAATGCAAGGACAACATTCGTAGCCGAACAAACCCCATAAGTCTTTGGATCCCAACTGATTTACGATGAGCCAGTCATCTGATGCCCGTCTTGCCGTTGACATTCGGAGTTTATGTGTTACGTATTTGGGGTGCGCTCGTCGGAGGAACAGGTATCACCGATTCTTGAAAACATCTACTGTACCCCGACGCCCGCCTTCTTTCGTGCTGGATGTAAAAGCTGGCCAGATACCTGTTGCTAACACGCACGATTAGAAGCCTTCGAAGGACGCTGGAGGCAAGCTGTGTGCGTTGCAGTTGACTCAGGTAATCCCAAAGACTCATGCACCACACAAATCTACAAGCAGTACAGTCACTTTTACACACTGCAACGTATTCGTTGCACACACACATGTTCACAATACGTTCACGTTGGAAATAGTGATAGCCTCTAGTCAGTAGCGGTTTAAGCACGCAATGCGGCTGCTGATAGAAGACAAGCACCCACGAAACGGATTTGTGTCCACGCGTCGAACAAACAGACGGTAAGCCAGATGTATTTATACACACACAATCGCGCACAGTTCCGCTGGAGAATTTGGAATGACGTTGTGCTCAGGCGCATACTATATCCCAACTTACACCTGGCCAGCTAGGCTGTGAAGTTCTCACTTCCTGACGTGTGGCATGTAGCACAAGCCGACACACAATTGAGTCGAATTATCAAAACGTTTTTGGAGATCATTTGGAGCGAGATGAAAACATGTTTTCTTTATAATGCGTCTCCAATAGCTTAGTGCGGGACCATCCGATGAACGCAGAGCGCAACTGTTGTAGACCCGAACAGTATGGAACTGCCCAGATCACAAAAGCGGTACACTGAGCAGATCTGACAAGCCAGAGATTAAGGCAGTCTCGCAGTTGGTAGCACCCGGCGCATCATCCATCACGGCACGTTACATTCTTGGGACACGTCGGTCGGACAAACAGAAACCATTGATTCTTGAAAGAAAAACTACTGCATGTCAATAAGCCCATCCTATTGTACTGGGTACATCCCTGGAAGTGGGCCCGGTCTCTAATGCTGACACGCACGTTTAAAAGCTGCCCATCGGCGATGAAAGCTAGATCTCTGCACTGCGGGTAATCTTCCGGTGGACAGCGCACATCGCGCAGAACGCATGGCTGCAAGCAAGACACTCAGCTTACAACCATGAAAACTTCGGCGTGCACACGCTTGTTCATAGTACTGCCACACGGGAAAAATCGCCAACCGTCAAAAATCAACGGATGCAGCGCTCAATGCCTTTGCTAATACAAGGCACGTATAAACAATGCTTATTTGTTTCCACGAGTCGCCATTTAGAATACCAGGCCTCCACGCCATCCATTACTAGAGAAGCCAGGCCGTCCAACAACCGGTCGATCAGGTATTTACACAACGGCACTCATTTCCGGTGGACACTTTTTCAACAACTTTGTGGTCAGCCGACCAGCGCATTCTAGTTTACATCCCTTGCTGTGAAATATGCAGTCCGCACTCTCTGATTTACAAAGGGGGGGCAAGTTGGCACACTACGGAAACGCATTATCTTGCGTATGCCAAGTTAACATGAAACAAGCCGGAAGCTTCTTACTCTGAAAACAGCTTTTCAACCATTTGACGCGCGATCATGGAATGAGTGCAGGGCCATTAACCTTCGTAGCCGAACGAATACTAGGGCATTTTAAGGAGCCCAAACACTCTGCTTTGATGCTGGACTTTTGCACTTCGGACCTCTTTGAACACGCACAAATATGGTACTCACATACTGGAGGTGCATTTTGCTGAGAGACCATCGGCTTTTGAAAATATCTACTGGAACCCCTGATGTCCCTTCGATACTATTGGATACATCCTCGAAAATGTGCCCGACCTCTATTGGTGACAGGCACTACTGAAAAGTATGTATACGCTGTACGAGCGGCGTGAGAGCTAGGGGTGATTCGCTGTATCGAGGTAGTCACAACGCCTCGCTTTCCACACGCGACTGCCATCAATAAACCCAGTTTCAGACACCACATAAACGTCGTTACACCCACACGCCCTCATGCGTTTTTAACGTTGGAAGCAGCAGTAGTCGCCAGGGTGCAAAAACCAAGGTACGCAATGCGTTTGTTCATAAGAGGCAAGTATCAACGCCAGGGATTTGCCGTCGCGAGTCCCTTTGTCTGATTTTAGGTGTTTAGTCCCGCGATTATTAAGGATGCCACGTCATCCAAAAATCGACTGGTCATATTTGTTTATGGAGCCCCAAAGTGCCCATGAAATGTTTCGGAGAACTTTGTGCCACTACAGACAGTAGATCCCGATACACGTCCTTTGCCCTGCGGCAGGAAGTTCGCACATTCTAATATAGCAGGTAACGCAAGGTGCCGCGCCACTGAGATGAACCATCTCGCCATTGTTGATATCAAACGAAGCGGGAGAGAAGTGTGTTCTTGCCTTACGGCTCCTTCATCCGCTCCTGTCGTAGTAGAACGCGACTTATATGTGTTTCTTCAAGCCCAGACGATATACACTGACTAGACCTGAAACGGCACACCTGACACCAATCTTGCAGGTGGTACCTCCTTGAAAACACTCCAGTGTGATACTTACAAGCTTGGGGTGCATTCATCCGAAAAGCCATAGATACTTGAGAATATGTACTGTAGCCAGCGAACCCCTTGCACCGTACTTGGTACAACTGCAAAGGTGTCTCCTGTTTAGGGTTTTCCACGTAAGGTTAAAGACTGCACGAAACCGCTAGCAGTTAGGCTAATGAGTTACGGATGATCCTACGTACGACGGCACCTCACCTACCGCGAGAGGCTGCAAGGAATACACTCAGTTACGCACACCATAAAAAGTGCGTTGTTTTCTCTTCTCACACTTTCACAATGCGTTCACATCCCCAACAGCAGTAGTAGTCAGAAAACAAAGGTCAAAGCACCCAATGCACTTGCTGATAGAAATCATAACGATAAGGATTCACCTCCATGCATCCCTTTCTCGGCTGTTTAGCATGCAGTTCGTTTGTGACTATTAACACCCGGCAAAAGGACAACCGGTTAACTAGATGCTGCCACGAAGACTCTCAAGACAGGCGAAATATTTCGGGGAAGCCCTGTGTTCAGACGGATAGTTGATCTCAAGTAGCAGCCATTCCTTTACGATCTCACTTTCTGATATAGCGGGCTGAGCACTTTGGCACACGGTTGAGGAAAATTATCTTCCAGTTCACACGACGCAAGAGAGAAACGCTTTTCTGCCCTAATGCGTCTTCAGCAAGTCAGTGCAGGATCATGCGAAGGACCCAACAGCTCTGACAAAACAATACCAACGAATCTTGCGTGTGATCCAAGCAACTCATTAGGGTCAAGTTCTTCGTGGAGGCTGCACAACTCACGGTCTTCGGATTACCTAGTTAAATGATCAACTTTGACATATGGAGCACGACAATCTCCGTCAACGCCACCACCCCAACCAACATATTGGCATCGGAAGCCTAAGCCCGACCTCTAAGCAAATAAGATAGGCTTCGGTCCGCTTGCAAAGAGTAGCGTATCTAGAAACTTTGCGAAGACAGAATGGCAGTGGGCGCACTTCCTGCAAATCTCAGCGACGGCGGCTTCCGATCCGTACACAACAAACAGGGACCCAAAATAGAATTGTGTCAGGGTAAGAAAACCGTTTCTTCCGTAGTTAATTCCAAATTGAGATTGTGAGACAAACGCAGACGGCAACAGCAGTGCTACAGTCTGAACGCCTTGACATATTCCGGCAGACCACTACAACTAACTGCACGCAGAGTAAAACAAACTACCAAGTCCAGACGCTTCACCACATGTGGCGGCGGCACTACAAATACAAGTTGTCAAGGCCTAACTCCACCCTAACTCAGACAAACACCGCTTGCGCGCGCCTGGTGCATAGTTGCGCCTATCCCGCCGGCGAACCTGTTCTGCTACATGCGTCTCACAAACTGTGTGGGAAGAGAACTATTCTCCATCATGTTACGTGCTTTTCACCCCGGAGCGTGTGACACATAACCTGCACCTCGCCAGGCAAGTGGCGGTACTCTAAAGTCGTCAAGGTTTGAGAGGGGAAGCCATCAGACACTCAATGCAGCGACTAATGAATACCATCTCCGTTGGCAATATTTTTCCGACGGCAACAGAAACGCGTGCAGCCAATGAAACATGCACTGTTCATTTTGAACGGCTCACGAGCTGGTACGTTGCGGACGATAAAGATAAAAACGTGCCACTGCACCATTTCTGTGCTCTGGTTGTCAGGGCGGAGTAACAAGCATCAGCTCCGAACCCATACACATATGGCGATAGCATTGTCATCCACAGGCCTACTCATATATAATGACAAATCCTGACAAGCGTTACCTATTGCTGTGGGTCGGTCTGTAATTCAGAGGCAAGTGAGTGCACGTCAGCACTAGTTACCTCTGAAAGGCTTCGTCCATTAAGGGCAGGGCCGCTACCGTCAGGCAAACCAACATTTTCAGTAGGTCCCAAGGACGTCATTTCCCTAGAACCACCCGGGACCAAGCTAACGATGTCCAGCTTTGCACCTATGTACGCGCAAGAATCCTATTCGTACTCACTTTCTTGACAGCGCCGGAGCTATCCATGCTAGCTTCGCCACGTATGTACGAAGCATGGAAAGGAGTCTCACCTTCGTGTGTACATCAATGGTTCAAGTGCTCCGCCTATGCTGCGTCCATTTGACGAGCAAGCATGGCACGTTTCCTCACTACTGCGGGCGCCAACATAGGGTACAACGTCGCAATGCTTCATTTTACAGGCACCCACTGTATGCAGATGCAACAAAACACCCTTCGCCACTTCTTTCGATACTCACTGCTAGACCCTGGAGAGCAGCCATGGCTCTAGGTGACTGCAAAGGAGAGGCCGCACCAGCATGCATTCCAATCCCGATCGTGCACAAACCCAGTGCCCTGTAGGAGCATGCCGATCAGTCGGTAACCGTATGGGGGAGCAGGAAACGTGTAGCCCCCCGTTTTTCTGATGCGCTACCGGGGAACTTCGCTTTCCCGGACACACACAATCTACGCGTCCATGGATGAGCCTTTCTGTGTCAAATGTCGAACGCTGAGCATCAGCGTGATTTGAGTGCACATGCAAACGGTCGGCGGATGCCGGCTAGGCCTCTGCGCCCAGCCCATCAGAGTGTCTTTCGTGGCTTCTCACATGCTGCGTACACACCGAATCGAATATGACAAACTTGCAATCACGCAGATGTGGCATATGCAGGGCCGTGGGGTGGCCGAACGCCAGTCCTCTTCAATACACAAGTCGTGATGAGTTTGTCGCTGCGCACAAATGCGGGCTAAATGATCCAGGAAAATACGAGATTGATCTGAAAAGCAACCAGAACTTGGGCACAGCACTTGATACATTGAATAAGCGGCAACGTTCATGCTTTTGCTGAAGCATCAGGCTTGGACAGGGGAAAGGTGACATTGGCACCGGCTGGCAAATATTAAGTGAATACGCTACCGCCACCGACTGCTTACCACATTCCCATTCGTATAAAAATTCGGAGCCGAGATGTGCTTCACAGTGGCTACTTCGACAGTCGCAATTAATTCCGCCTGCAGTTCGCGAAGCAATAGATGGTGAGCATCCAATCTAACATGTAGGTGTCATTTGGTAAACTATCGCCACCAACAACGGTCTCAAGGGCTGTGCTGCTAGAAGCAAAAATTCAGGGCCACCAGGTACTTTAAATCAAGGCGGAACGTGAAACGAAAAAGCGACGGTATTCTTCGCTATATCGCAAAAGCTGACGTGTTGAAGGCGGGAAGAGCCACAGCAAATAACGGTTCTCATAGAGGTTCGACAACGGTGTAGGAACTATGAGGCAGCACCGCGAAGCAGTGTGGGTCTCCACCTAAGTGGGATTCAAATGCGTACCAGCTGGTGGCATGTGTGAGGAGCCTAGGCCGTTTATGCTGTCTTTAGCAAGTACGTGCCTTTAGCATGGCAGTGATTACAACGCTTAACATGATCTGTTGCGACAAGCGAACGAGCACCATACAATTCGCAAACTGTTTCACATACTAGTGGTTTCTATATATTTAGAAACTGCACTGCAGTGGGACCCACTGCATTCATGTCCAACATGGCCCCGTGTGTCAGTTGTTTCCAATTGTTACTACTACATATATGCCACGCAGGCATGAGCTTACACGTATACAGGTGCTTGGTCTTCGTCAAATAAAAGATTTTGTCAACGGTGGTAAAACGTGCAGGAAGCCCCACAGATAATTGCAGGTAGGGTAGAGCAGAAATATAGCACTTGTGTCTGCCCGTGCGCTACAGGTAAAGCATAGACCTTAGGGAACATGCTATCGGCGAGTTGACGGATGGGGATTCTGCAATCCAATTCTCTGACCCTTACCGGAAACCTAGCACAGACGCAGATAATTCGCGGATGCCGGTAAAGTTCCTACGCTTGGCGCATCAGAATGCCTCCCACGGCTGCTTACAGCCTGCTTACACATCGAATGGAGTCCGGCATAATTCATACTTTGCAGATACGGCAAGGCACAATTGCCTGATGGATGGCAGATTGCGCCTGCTGCTCGGCACACTTCGCACCGATTTCTTTCAATGCGCAGCCAAACGACGTACCTCCGCGGCCGACAGAAATGCGTTTATCTTGATTATCTGCTTCGCGAAAAGATTCAAAGTGACAGTTGTTACCACCCGGTGCACATGACATCAACAGAGGTAGATGATGTGCCCCTAAAAAAGCCCTGTAGGATGCTCTAGTCATGGAATATCCCAGAACCACATCTAACCAAAAGGTGGCGTCACGTGCCTCTTGTGGTCGCATCGCGTATAGGTGAGCACGTGCCTAAACTGCTATACCGTGCATGTTTCCATAAGATGCCAGGCTCTAGAGGATAGTCAAACACCCTCGGGAGATGAGGTATCCGTATGCTTGCGCTTGCGTGCATAGAGGCACTTGGTGGACGTTTCTAGGCAGCCAAAAATACAATACATCGCATACAATAAGTTTGGCAAGGCAGACTGGATGAAGGTGAAAACGTTGGCCCGTTGCAGCTGGGGACACACAGACTGACAATTTCAAAGGCAACACAGCCGTAGCTGCCCGGCAGCACAATGAGCACGACATGAGCCTTCAATTTCGCCGCCCCCGGCAGCACGACAAACGCTTGCAGAACATTGTCGCATGGCAAAACGCTGTGAAGCTTCTTAGGTGAGCTGAAGGTACCAATTGTTTTAGTGTCCTCAAAGCACACTGCGAAGTAACCTACGTCCTGTAGTCCGGTCAGCCAAGCCACTGAATGGCCGCAAGAGATACCACAAAGCTACCGCCTAACCGCCTGTTTTAGCTGCAACAGGATCAACGGGAAACAATACGTTAGAGTGTTTAATTTCGAGAAACTGCTACCCCAGTTCCAGTAGTTGCCACAAAATATGGCCAGCCTCGATAGGTGCGAACCGGTGAACAAACCTCCGTTTCACCAGCTATGTTGTGCACACCGGTTGAATAGTGGGGCTTCGCTGTACCAGAATTTGAGCGCGACTTTCGCAAGCTGAGGCTGCGAGCTGCCAGTTTCACACTGCTCCTCCATCATCGGAATTCTTTTCCACATGAAAAAGCCCGCCGCCCATATGACCCCTGCACCCTAGCGAGCATGCTAGTTCTCTTTCTTCATCTTAGTCATCGCTTATAGACTGTAAGGATTGCATTCGCAGTTAACCGCCTGCATAATAACTCAACGTGGCGCTTGAACGGAAGTGCTCTCGCGTTTCCAACCTCTTGAATGCGTTAGAACATTGGGCCTTGAATAGGCATGGAACGGAAAAAAGTATCAGTTTCAGTGGAAAACCGGAGTGGGTAAAAGGATGTTGGAATACCACATCGTGATTGCCGTCGGCGTCTTCTAGTACCATGGGCCTTACAGCCTATTCGTGGGCGAAGAATTGCGCCGCCGTCCTGTATGGAAATGTGTATGCATATATGTGTCGATACATACATGTAAATGACCACGCAAACAGCCATAGACACTTACAGTCACATGCATATACGTGCATACACATCCAGCAATTCACAGAATGAAGTTGACCTGCGTCTCTGTGCCATAAACGCTCTGCTGTTCCGTGGATAAATGCATTACCCACTTTCCAAGCAGCCGACATGCTCATGATTCGGTGTCAACAGTGCAGATTGGATAGATTCAGCCTAACTCTCTAATACACAAACGATACTACTAGCCACAGCAAAGCTCACAAGCAGGTCCTTCAACATACAGTCTGGTGTATCCCAGCCAGAAAAGAGTGACAGTTGCTCCAGTGTCTAGTTCGAAGTCACATGTACCGTTTGTACACGCGCCTGCGTGCCCATTGCCAAACGAACAGTGGATTCCAACGGTCCAGTTCAACCTGATAAAATAGTGCATGAAAAATGAATTGCTATGTGTGTGCAAGCGAGAAGTGCGCATCTACTTAGGCACCTAGTTTGTGCGACGGACAAAGAAAATCTACAAAATACGTTTGCGACACTCAAGCTATCCAACCCGACAACATGTCAGTGGTGTCCCACTTCCGTATTCTGTCTCACATCCTATTTAAGCCGGTGAATGACAGCCGCAAGGTATGTCGCACATGTTGCTGTGCACCTTCTGGGGAGAAGGTGGAGAAAAAACGCATTGGCGATGCATACAGAGAGGCTCGTCCCCCAGCGGGGATTGCATGCAAACAGGGCCGTGAAAGGCAACTGCATAGTGGTGCATTTGGCAACGCAGTCAATGTTTAATATCGAGCATCAAGACAGGCTGACAGCATGGCGGATCTTCCCAAACCGCTGCTACTACAAGCACATCCCGCGAATGTGCAAGGCTCAGTGGTAGATATAGGGTGAACCGTTTTGTGCTGGCTATATGCACAACACACAAAAACCCGAACGAGACTGTTCCGTTCATGACGCTTGAGTTGGCGTTACAGCGACCACTGAGCACTCAGCAAGAAGTGCAGTGCAAATCAATGAAGTGGATGCTGGGGTCGCGCGTAAGACAAGGATATGGAGAACTCGTTCATTTTCATGAGCAGACTACATAGTCAAGGATGCGCAAAAAGGATGCGGCGGTTTGAGCCGGAAGACCAGCTTCTTCGTTAGGGTACAAACATTTTTCAATGTTCCTTCGTCGACACATTGGCCATTTTGCACTTGGGAACAGACCACGTGAGAACGGATACACGCAAACTCAGCCACGCTAGCTGGCAAGCTTGCAGGGATTGGAAGCAGGCGGAAGGCTAATAGATACGCATTACGTGGTCGTTCAAATAGCAGACACTGCAGTAAGGCCAACGATAGTATTGGATTTACCATACTTGTTTCATCCTCCTCCACCCTCGTCCCACCTCATCCGTAAGTACCACATGACGGTACAGCCCTACGTGAACAACGCCGCCAATAGCCAGACTCACAAGCTGTTGTGGCGAGTATTGTTGTGGTGGTGTTATCTAAGACCACCGCGCAGCAGTCTCATCGTAGCCCAATGCAACACCTACAGCGGCCTGTAAAAAAGTGCGCGTACAACAGCTCGGAAGTAGCGATACCCCTGCTTTGCTTCCCCGATCGCGCAACAATTTGAACGCGGGAGGTGTCAGAGCACCTTCTGAGCTGAATATCCAGTGAGTGGGAAGCAGGCCTATGGGACGCACAATCTGCTCCCAGTATTGTCATGTACAACCTATAGCAACGACAACAACTCGCATTTTCACTCAATTGTAAGGGCCAGACTGGGGAGCTTGTGTATCCGCTTGAAGGCGTATTTTGGGAACCCACCGTCTGCCCAATAAACAATCCACCTCTGGTGCGATCCCGTGTCTCTAAGCGTGTCCTAAATCCATTACTGCCGAGCCAGCAGACCCACGTCAGCAGGTAAACGTACCCCATAAAAACGGTAAATCCGTTTAAAGGCCCTTGTCCTCATATACGAGTAATGAAAATGTACACGATACAGTGAAATGCAGCGTTATCATCATCTCCAAAACATTTTTCCCCAGGCAGTGTACCCATGAGCATGGGTTTTACAGTCATCAACCGGGGACGTCCAAACAAAATATTTCAGCTTTTTTGTGATGCGCACTAAGTAGTACGACAGCTACAGAAAGGAATGTATCAACAGGCTCGGTTGTACATTACCAGATGGCTCATCGCTGTCTTATCTCGCGGCAAGCGCAAATACATACTACCGGATGAGTCCTTCAAAGTCCCACTGCCAATTAATGATTCATGTTGAACAGGTTGGACGCCAACGAAGCAAATATGTGCGCAGGCTGTGCGGAACATTGAAAAGGGGTGATCGAAGTGCGCGCTCTCTATCAGTGTCCCTGGCCACACCAAGCCTTGTGCTTCCCCAAGCAAGACATTTCCCACTTCCCTAGTCCACCGTCCACAAACATCGATGTACTCTAAAGCTCGTCAAACCCACTGTACGACGATCTGGCGAGAAAAGAGGCATCCAGACATTCCGATTCACAACCCGTTCGAGCAGGTAGGCAAGAGGCCTGGGATGTGGCAAACAGCGTCTCGATCCGTATCCCATAATGCACAATTCACGAATGGCGTTGCCACCCAATGCTGGCGAAGCCACAATTGCTCCAGTCTAGTAAGAAATGGGACACTTTACTATTCCGGCTGGGATCTTATTCGTGCACGCAATTATGCAGCAGGAGACGTTGTAGCGTGTTACTGCGTACCTCCTGGCACAACGTGAGTAAATAGTTTTCCACAGTGCACACATAGCGGCTCGTTACAATTCCACCGGGGAATGAAGACAAGCAGGGTTCTAAATATTACTTACAAAACGGTACATTTGACCATCGCCGTCTGCTCTAAATATCGAGCATCAAGACTGATTGCCAACGTGGCCAAACTGTCCGTGCCGATGCTGTTGCGGCGACACACGGTCAGTATGAAAAGAATGTTCCAATGGCTGGTCCATATAGGTTGAGCCGCTTCGTTCTGACTATATGCACAATGCGGAAGAGCTGGGAAAAGACTGTTCCATTCGTGAAGTTCTCGTTGGCCTTACGTAGGCAACTGGGGACTTGGCAAGCAATGCAGAGCAATGCAGTGGCATGCCATGCAGGTGTCGCACCCGAGGCCAGGAGACGGTGAACGCGTGTATTTATTCATAGGCTATCTATTCGCAGACACTCGAAAACTTTGCGACGGCTCGGGCCCGCAGCTCAGGTTTTTTCCCAGGAGCGTAGGCATTTTTTAGGTGCGCCTAGTCAACACGCTTTCCTTTTTGCGTTTGGAAATAGAACAGCTGAGAACTGACAAGCAACCAGGACCTCACTTGTCCCTCTCCACCTATCCGCGCTGACACTAAGCAAGGAGACGCGTCAAGATATGCCGCCACACGCGCAGGAACAACCACGCTGACTGGCAAGTCCGCCGACATGTGAAGCAACTGGAAGGCAAAGATGCGGAGCGCGTCGTCAATCAGAAAGAGGCTCTGACGTATCGCCACTACCCAGTCGGATGGGTTCGCCATACTTGCCTCATCCTTCCCCGCCCTAGTTTCACCTCATCCCGAAGCACCGCAAGAAGAACGGGCTCTATCTGGGCAAAGCCAAGAATAGCCAGTCTCACCATCTATTATACGGCCGAGCATTGGTGCGCTGCTGATGTCATCGAATATCCTTTTGCAACAGTCTCAGCGTATGACAATGCAACATTTACAGGTTTGTGTAAATTAATGTGCATACAGTGGCTCATTCAACAATCGTTCAAGACTCGAGGTGCGTTTGCTCTGCTTCCCCGATCGTACAACATCTCGGACGCGGGGGCCGTGAGGGCAGACTCGGAGCTCAATGTACAGTGTATGCGGCATTGGCCAATGGGACGCACAGCCCGCTTCCAGTATTGCCATGTACAGCTGTATACATGGCAATCTCTACAGCCCGAACTTTGTTCGGATTGGTCGTCCCACGCCGATGCTGCAGCAGGTAAAAAGAGGTACTGTGGCAGGTATGAGGCTGCGCGCTCCCTACCGAAGTCGCTGGCTTCATCAGGCTTTGTGTTTTTTCACATTTACAAGTTCCTATTGCCCTCATGCACAATTCACAGACAACGGTGCAACACAGAGTTCTTCAAATCACCTAGATTCTGAACTAGTAAGAAGTGAGGCACTTCGTTACTTCGTCTCACAGTCTAGTCCAGCATGTAATTAGGAGCAGTGAGATGTGCCGCACATCTTACTGTGCAGCGGCCGGCATAACGTGGGCACACAGTCTTTGGCAGTCTACACATAGCTGCTCGTCACCGCGCTAGCGAGAACTAAACGCAAACGGGGTTATAAATAGCATCAACGAAACAGCGCATCTGGCCATCGTAGTCCATGCTAAATATCGAGCACCAAGACTAATTGATAGCTTGGCCAGCTTATCCATATCGTTGCACTTACGGGCACATCCAGTCAGTACGCGGCGCCGCGTTGACTGGTGAAGGTATGTTAGTGTCTTCTGTGCCGACATTATTCACAAAGAGCAAGGAAGAGCTGCCTCTATAGCAACTGTCGCGCACTTGGGTAGCAAGGCAATGCAATGCAGGGAATAGGGTGCATGTGAAGCACGTGAGGCAAGGGCGCTGTGGGTGAGTTAGTTGACTCAAAGTCCACCTGATTTCAGGCACGCGAAAAGGGGGCGGCAGCCTTACTCCGCCACGCAGCTCTTTCGGATGAGTGTTGAAAGTTGCCAGCGTCACCTCGTCTACACACGTTCCATTTTGCATTTGGCAATAGAACAGCGGACAATCGACACACAGCTAGGAATGCATTTGGACACCTTGAACAATCTGCATTAATGCCAAACAAAAGGAAGTGCCGACACGTGCTGCGATAGACTCAGACTCAAGCACGCTAACTGGAACGACGAACAATAGTGCAATGCGCTAAGTACGATGGTGCGAATAAATCCAAACGCCGTGAGGATACATTCAAAAGGCTTGATAATGCCGCGCTCTCCCCACCACTCTCGCCTCATCACGGTTTGTGATTCCCCACACAAAACATTTCCTAGTTCCCTACTGCACGATTCACAAACAACGCTGCAACACAAAGTACGTCAAGCTGCCAGCACTACAATCTGGTTAGAAAGGCGTTATTCTGCTGTTCCGTCTCACTCCCTATTAGAGCAGGTAGTAAACAAGGCGTAAGATGCACCGCACATGTTAATGCCGACCTTCTGGCAGAACATTGGCAAACGGACTTCGGCAATCCACACACAGCAGCTCATCACCACATCGCCGAGAGCAGCGCTCAAGCAAGGCTCTAAATAGAAGCAACAAAACAGCGCATTTTGCCATCGTAGTCCATGCCAAATATCGAGCACCAAAACTCATTCACAACGTGACCGAGTTGTCCAAGTCGCTGCAGTTACGGGTATACCCAATTAGTATGGATTGTGGCGTTGGTTTGTCCAGGTAGGCTGACACGTTCTGGGCTAACTACATGCACGACTGAGAAAAGCTAGAGAGAGAATCTTTCATTTATGAGGCTTTAGTGGGTCTTAATCGTGCAACTGAGCACCTGGCTGGCAATGCACTGCAATGCAATAAATCGGATGCAGTTGACGCACGTGAGGCAAGGATATGGTGAAGCTGTTACTTGATTCATAGACTATCTCGTCGCGCGCAAGGACAAAGGGCACGCTGGCTCGACCCAGCAGCTCGGCTCTTTATATATATCTTAATAGTAACCACAAAACAGCACATGTGGCCATGACATACGATTGGTTAAGGTAGGATGAGCCGTTACGCGCCAACTGTATTCGAACATGAGGCTTTAGCTGGCCCTACGCCGGTACCCGGGCACTTGGCAAACAATGCAATGCAGTGCAAGGAAGGAGATTCAGGTCAGGCAACTGAGGCAGGGAGATGCTGAGGTCGTTCGCTGATTTATAGACTACCTAGTCGAGGACGCGCGAAAAGGATGTGGGGGCTCGAGCCCGAACCTCGTCACTATCGCACAGGTTCATGCACGTTTCAGGGACACCGCGTTGGCACGCCTTTTTGCGGTCGGGAATGGAGCAGCGGACAACCGGCACATAGCTAGGAGCTCGTTTGTCATTCTCGAACTGCCCGTGTTGATGCCGATTAAAAGCACGCACCAACACGTGCTGTCATACGCGCAGGCCCTAAAGCGCCGACTGGCGAATCTGTCGAGCCCTACAGCAGGTGGAGGGCAAATAAGAGCGCAGTACGTGGTTAATCAGAAACCAGGGTCTGGTGTATGGGCACTGCCCAGCTGGATGGATTCATCACACTTGGTTGCTTCTTCCCCACCCTGATTTCATATAATCCCCAGGCACCACAAGATACACAAGATAGGGGAGCTCTCTCGGTACAAGGCTGCCACTGGACCCAGTCCTACAAGCAACGAATGTATTCAGAGGTTAGGTTGTAAATTTCTGGGTGGTCGCTGGCACGCGGAGCCTGCGACACGTGCAGGTACGTCCTGCCAGAATTGCCCTTCGCAATATCAGTTGCAGACAAACAACCGTGCTGCAAATGTCGGATTGCGACGGCGCAAATGAATTCACACGCCAAGGGGATTCACTCGAAAGAATGATTCGACATTATCAAGGTTTGCACTTCCCTACTCAAAACAATTCCCATATCGCCACGATTCGCACGGGATGCTGCAACCAACCACTGGTCACGGCCACGATTACGATTTGGCGAGAAATGGGACATTCTGCTATTCCGTCTCACTTTCTATTCAAGCAGGTAGTCACGATGGGTGAGATGCACCGCACGTGTTCCTGTGCACTTTTGGGCAGAATGTACGCACACCGCCCTTGCCAATCCACACACCGGTTTGGCAACGCGCTGCCGGCGACACGACGCAAGCAACGCTCCAAATAGCAACCACAAAATAGCGTATTTGGCCATCGTATTCCATGATGAATACCGAGCACCAAGACTGACAGACAGCGTGACCAGGTTCTGCTGTTACGGGCACATCCGGTGAGTATGCAGGGGGTGCCGCATAGATTGGTGACGGTAATTTGGACCGTTCCGTGCTGACTACGTGCACAAAGCAGGATAACAAGGAAGATATGGTTCCATTCGTGAGGCATTAGTTGGCCCTCCGCCGACAACAGGGCAAAAAGCAAACAATGCAGTGCAACGCAGTGCCAAAAATGCAATGGAGGAGACGCACGTGAGCTACGGAGATGGTGAAGCCGTACGGCGTTTTGCATATACTACCTAGCAGCGGGAACGCGAAAGCATGTGGCGGCTTGAGCCGCCAGCTCGGCTCTTTCGCACGGGTACAGGCATTTTTCAGCGTCGTGACAACGACACATCTTCGTTCTTGCGTTTGAGAGCAGAGCAGCGGACAACCGACAAGCAGATAAGAACTTGCTTGTCCATCTCGAATTGTCCGCACGAGTGCCAGGCAGGACAGGAGGCGTCAGCATGCGTCGCCATGACCCAGGCTCAGCCACGTTGGCCGGCTAGTCCCCCGAAAGATGAAACGGGTGGAAAGCAAATGAACCCACAGTAGTACACGGTCAATATGAATCAGCATCTGATTTATGGGCACTCCCCGTTCACAGTTGCTTCGTTCCCTCCCACCGTAGTTCCCCTTCATGGCGGACTACCACAAGGTGGTAAGCACCTCGCTGGACAGAGCTGATAACATAGGCAGGCTCACATTCTAACATGCGGTCGAACACTGGTGAAGTGGCGCTCTCATCGAAGCTACTCTGGCAGCAGTCTCATCGTATGCCAATGCAACATCTCCAGAGTTGCATACACTGGCTCAACACTTCCAAGGCACGTAGCGCTGGTGACATTCCTCAGCGTCGACGCGTGAATACATTTGCTTGCTTGCTATTGAAACTGGAACCACCATGAACACACGCCGAAATCGGGCTGTCTACGTTGACGTGTCCCTGCCGATGCTAAGCGTGATTGGCAACGCGGCTAAGCTGCCCATATAGGTCCTCACACGGGCACATCCAAGTTGTACAAGGAACATTGTCTCGGGTGAGGCAGGTTTTCCAGCTCCGCACTTTCTTCAGGCACAACGAAGGGAAGCCAAGTCAAAAGGAGTCCACTTCGGGGGCCTTTTGACGGCCTTGTGCCAACAAACGGACAATTTGTTACCGGCGCAACTGGCTATCGTTCAAGAATATATTGACGGAGCCCGCCGCAGACTAGTAAACCGCATAGCCGTGACCACATTGGATGGGCGCGGCGGTTTTAGCTGCAAGCCTGGTATTCTGTATTCTTTGATGGACCGATGCACCTTCAAGGCAGACACGTAACCGCAGTCATTTTGCCCATCTTGTGTTTGCCTTGCTAATGCCATGAAAGAGGGGGGTCAACGTGTGGCACTGGCGACGCCAGCTCCACTCGGCCTCACGCCACCCGTGTGCTTAGCATACAAGTATATATAGGAGAGAGCAAGAGAGGGGCGCGGTCAATTGGGAAAAAGGTGTGTGCCGTGGGGGCACTATCCTATCTGATAGAACCAACACTTCCGCTCCGTCCATCCCCAAAGCAGTTCCAAACCGAAGCGGTACATTAACACAAATCCATAGACGCCAATCTAACGACCATTTACATGGGTAGGCAATGGAATTATCGTGATGACGTGAAAACTAGCACAGGTCGCCTAGTCGTACACCGGCGCAGTATGGACAGCGGTGTAGACGAGTTGAGGATAGTTTGCCTCATTCTGACATCGGCAGCGCTTCCAAACGGCGTACTCAACTCCCTCAGCAATCCGCACAGCTTAGGACTAAGAAACGTGCAAATGCTGTGTGGACAGCCACATTGAATTTGCGCTGCTTCACTAATTGCAACGATGGGTATAGCTGTAGGGCGACCAGACACAAAAACAGCTCCCAATGTAGTCAGCTGCAAGCATGCCCATAGCTCTAGAGATGACAGAAACGCTGATGATCGAAACGCAAGCGACAATAGGGCTTGCATGTCCGCTGGAATGCCCGCAAAGCAGTTCCAAACCGAAGCGCTACTTTGGCGCAAATCCATAAACCGCCAGAATAACGATCGTTCGCATGGGCAAGCAATGGAAATACCACCATGGAGTCGAAGCTATACCCGGTCGCCTAAGGCTTCGTTCTCTTTACTTTACAATCAACCGCGCCTTTGCGTACAACGCAGTAAAATACGGACGGGCTACTGAATCCGATGCAGCATTTCGCCCCCAGGGACAGCCCTTTTGGCAGTGGCGATGTGACGTCATCGAGAGCGCCCAACGCAGGTTCTTTCGTGCACTCTGCCGTCCAAACAGTAGTCGCCAAATAGCAGACAGAAGCTTGAAATATTCACTCTGAAGTGGTTGCATGCATGCCAATAGACAGGCGCGTACGAATACGTACTACCCTGAGGACGCTTCACCCTGCAAGCCCTGAACAGTGATCCTCTGCCTATCTAGGGCTACCATTGATAACGTGAATCGAT
Organism: Eimeria brunetti; assembly: GCA_000499725.1. NCBI lineage: Eukaryota > Apicomplexa > Conoidasida > Eucoccidiorida > Eimeriidae > Eimeria > Eimeria brunetti. Next base: position 863 of record HG712518.1, on the reverse strand, counting down.
TGCCGTCCATCTATTCTGCTCTCAGGTTATTGTTAGCGCTGTGCGCGCATTACCGGAACTGGCGGGGCCACCTCTCCCTTCCTTGAGGGCAACCTAAATGCGTTGCGGACAAACGATCACCGAAGCTGCGTTTTTATGTAGATAGATTACCCACCGAATATATGATTCCGGAGACGAATGTTGGCGGTCTACCCAAAAAATGTTCAGCCATGCACTGTCATGCAGCTGACTCGACCATGATTATCTGAGCCATATAAGGTTCGGCATACAGTGCTGGGGAACATAATGGCATGGAATGTCTCCCTATACATGGGGTGGTCCTGGTTCACAGGCATCAGTACAACATTCCCGCGCGTGCTACTATGCATATGCAAGCGCCTGGATCGCCAAATGGTCATCTACGATCTACGCCGAGAAGCGCGTGTCTAAAGGAAACAGACAGACACGTGCAAACGCCGGACAAATAGCAGCTGAGCAATTCTGTCTCCCCCAGCACTCGTACACCAGATTCAGTCTTTACGGGCGATAATAGCGCATTCACTGTTTAAGAATGGCTTTGCCTTCCCGTACTGCCTACACGTACAACGCTCAAGGAACACAATCGCGAAGCTACGATTCCTGACCCTGTAGTAGGCCTGCAATCGGCACGCAGACACTTGTTGGACAGCGCAAACCTACCATGTACGGTTACAACATGTCCGACGAAGAGCCTGGGCCTTTCGCGGGTTCTTAGACCACCAAATCGCATGCACGCATACGTAAGCTGGGCACTGGCAAATCTTCATGCAACGCATCCACGAAACATATGGCTGCGCTTGGTGGACGCTAAAACACATGTAGGTGGGAATGCATATATCGGCTTA
>HG712514.1:9094-37873 GCA_000499725.1 Eimeria brunetti | reverse complement strand
GGACTGTGCACCAAAGTGGGAAGGGGCGGGCGTACGTGCCTAGCGTTCAGTAGTCACATGTACCGTAGGATCGGCAAACAGTATTTCGGTGTAGATGCCGAAAGACATTGGTTCAAGTGGGCACTGTTGCACTGTAAGCTCATTCTGCAAGAGGGAAGAACTCGAGCCACGTTTAGGAATTCGGATGGGTAGAAAGTTGCAAATGGTGCAAGAGCTTGGTGTTGGCGCGGTCAGTGTAACTACTAGCGATGCATCTTTGAGTGCGATTTGGAGAAGGGTCTACTGGACAAGAGAACCAATAAAATCCTCCACTAGTTCAGCACTGAACCTACCCGTCGTATCTGGATGGTCGGCAATGACTAAGGTGTTTTTCGTAAATTGTTGTTGGCGAAAAGGCGTTTTCCAGAGGATGATGCAGACCCTGAGCTTGGCGTTGCCCGGGTAATATACTAAAAGGTGATCGCTTTCCCTTCAGAGGGCGGATCGTGGTCTGTCTCCATTGTGCAACAGGTGAAAGGATTTTTATGAAAATTTTGGGGAGAACCGTCAAACTCCAAAGCAAATATTACACATTTATGTCTTTGAGGCATATTTGTTAGTAATTGCGGTTGTGCAGCCTATCCCTGCTGTGGGATGAGGTTCGCTTGCTCGCACGTGCTCCAATGTTGCTCTCACTTGTCCCACATGCTAAATGCCAATGAACTATGAGGTGCTGCCAGGTTTAGTGACCGTTGTTCCCATCCAGGGTTCATCGTGAGCTGCAGGAGACTCAAACTACATGAGAGGATCCAAACAGTTCCTGGAAAGCTTCGTTGTTCCCATCCAGGGTTCATCGTGAGCTGCAGGAGACTCAAACTACATGAGAGGATCCAAACAGTTCCTGGAAAGCTTCTGACTTCCCATCCAGCCCCAGGCAACTCAGACAAACCGTCCTAAGTGCCTGGGCCTGGTGTGAGATGAGACAGCCAGAGATGGGTAGTAACACGCCTTGCCGCTACTACTAGTACTGCAAGAAAGATTCATATGAAAGCGCAGCCGAGCCCCCTGATCTGCACCAGTTAATACTGTAGCCGGCTGATAAGCACGTAAGCGGAAATTCATAGTCAGTTTGCGAGTAACTAGGGGTATACACATCAACTTCCCACAGATAACGCAACTACGGTTCGTTTGACGTTGGTACATGCACTTCTACATGAGTTGATGCAGATTACGAAGGGACAATGATGCATCTAACAATTTCCCTCGTTAGCAGTGTACGCATCATATCTGGGCTTCGGTGCAGCTGCGCATGGGGTTGCCTTGCCGCCGGAGTTGCGGCAAAGAGTGCTGCAATTAATTGCAGGCTGTCTCCTCTCTGCATCAGCCCCAGGCATTTGCAACGCTGTACCCAGGCTGCCCAGAACTGGTGGGAAGGCCAAGTGGTTTAGCGGTACTCTTATACAGAATATTTGTAGCTCGTGAGGGCCGCCGGCTAGGAGGGAAAACCGTCGTTACACTTTTGCAGCACCAACCACGGCCAGGTGGCACGAGTTGTTGGCGAATAGCTGTGGTTGGAGTTCAAACCATCTGCAGTCGGTTGGGTGAAAAAAAAATGAACATTTTTTCCACCTCCTCCCCCGTATACTCATCTCTAGCTAGTATCAGTGTTGGACATTAAACAAATGAAGGTCGTATTTTGTCCACATAGAATAAAACTTAAAAGCGCATTTGCAGTATTTAGACATTCGTGAAAGAAAATGCTTCTGCGGGCGCGTCAGATGTGGGTGCATGCATCCACCGTTGGAGCATGTTTGCTGCTAGAAGGCAAGCAGATGTTCAAGAAAGGACTGTGGCCGTTGCTCGTGCTCATAAATGGCATACGGGGTTGGGGCTGCCTCTCAGTCGGGATGCCTGTGTAACAGGAATTCTAGTCAGAAGATGACTGAACTAACGACAGGCTGCCTTCAGGAATAAATGGGGTGTTTTCGTGCGCCGCCTTATTTTAACGGAGGCGCAAGATGCAGCTACCAGGCGAATAAAATTTGTGCAAAGATCAGGCGAAGGCTTTACAGTCACAGCTTGACTCAGAGGTCGAATGAAAGCGCTGTTACTTTAAGTAGGCAGCATTTCTTTGCACATTTAAACCCATTTCCAACGGTTTAATCATACCCTTCAGCAGTTAATGCATCTTAGCCAAACATGGCTACCAACAATGTAACCGCAAGTGAATGACCCTTGTGCTTTCAATCGTGTATGTTCACACGAAAAATGTCCGAATAGGGACGCTGTTTGACGGCTCGTAGACAGGCATTTGCTTCTGTATGACGATTCTGCTTTTTCGTAGTTTGCTTTTGCCTGAGCACCATGGCAACTCTGTGGGTCCCGTTCAAAATCCTGCTTGCATCTCCATACTTGCTGCGGGGACTCTAGAGGCTGAATAACATTAAAGCAGTAAAACAAACCACTTTTACATGGAGCCCATCTTTTTAAGGTGGGAAAACATGCAAGCTGCCATCGCAGCTAGCTCTGGTGCTTTACCTACGTTTTTTGTGTGTTCTTGTTGTGGGCTAGATCAGTTGGGGGTGCATTGGACCCCACTCACACCAAAGGTGTGCGGGAAGCCTATGTGTAAGGGCTGCTCTGTGTTTTCTACAGACCACACATGACCAGCCAGTTCTTGAAGCCTTCCGTGTAGATTTCCGTGGTGGCCTCAGTGTAGAGCCACAGAGGCAAAACTGGGGGATAGTCCTCTGCCTTGAAGTGGCCGTGATACATTACGTTACAGCACATGTCATATATTGTCTTTTCTTCACAAAGCCGTAATGTTTTCAGGAAACACTGGGACTCCGAGGCCACTAATGAAACCTGAGGCGAGATGCAACTCCTCGATATCTGGTCCCCGTGGTCTGCAGCCGACCGACCACGCGCAGTGAGCAGCCCATCGAAGTTACGAGGCCCTTTCGGGCTGCAAATTTGGTCATAGTAAAATACTTTTTTGCAATTTAGTTACTTTTTAACCTTTTTACATTTAAGTGCAATTCTGTGGAATCTTCGCTGCAACTCGCTGCCCAATCCAAGGTCACCGTGGGATATAACACAGAATCTTTGGTGCGAGGCAAAAGAGGGGTCTTTGGGGGAATCTTATGCTAGTTTTGAAATTTTAAGCCGTTTATAAATTTTTAAGGCTTTAATTTCCCATTTGGTAGCATTAGATCCTCTCCTTTCTGCTTGGTGCTGCGGGTCTACGGCACGAACAACTGTCGGGAGGGGATATGTTAATGGAACCTCTTATTTGCCTGGGCTCCGCCCATTTTTGGAGATGTTCGCAGAGTCCAACAAAAAATGAGGATTGAAGAGGTCACTTCACTTCAACATGCACAGCGCGTCGCATCCCACAGCCACATCAAGGGTCTTGGACTCCTCCCCGACGGATCAGCCAAGGACATCCACATGGGCATGGTCAGCGTTATAGGTCCACGCAGTCCCCCTTTACTTCATTTATTCTTTATTAAACTCATTTAGGCTTTCCAACTATACGCAGAACCTCCTCGGGAGCCTTCCATGTCGGAAAATGCACACCGTATTCAAATGCACTCCCATAGCAATAAGGAAACAACTAACGGACAAGCAACCGGAATGCACATGTAAGGCCAGGGGGGGAAGTCCTGGGAAAGGAACAATGCCCCTTTTGTTTGAGAAGGTGCGCTTTTGGTGCGAAGGTAGGACAGCATCTTGCGCGAGAAGCGGCAGGGCTTATCGTGGAGCTCATTCGGAATAAACGCATGGCTGGAAAGGCTCTGCTTCTAGCCGGTGAGTGGGGGGACTAAAGTTCATTAGCTACTCCCCAAGCGGGTAAAAGAATTTCTTGGAAGTGTTGTGGCTTCAAGACCACACATGGATGCTGGATGGCCCTTACACCGCTGCGGAAATGCCATAGCCTATTTTCTGGGGTACACAGGGCCACCGGGCACCGGAAAGACCGCTATTGCCATGGCAATCGCTCAGGAGCTCGGCAGTAAAGTGCCTTTCTGCCCCATGGTAGCGAGCGAGGTTCGTCGGAGCTAATAAGCTAATAAGGAGAAGTAGAACGCAGATACTCCAGGGCCGCAAGACAGGAAGACGAAATCCAACACCAGCAGCAACAATTAGCGATGACGGTCCTTGAACATTTACAAGACAGTATGTTTGCCAACACTTTGCAGCAATCATGTTGTTTTGCGTCTGATTTCTCAGGTGTACTCCAGTGAAGTAAAGAAAACAGAAGTCCTCATGGAAAACTTTCGTAGGGCAATCGGGATTAAAATAAAGGAAGTGAAGGAAGTGTTTGAAGGGCAAGTGGTCAGCTTGGTGAGTTGTTAGTGCCAGTTCATAGCTGTTTCATTCATATTTTTTGTTGCTTTTCGGTACGGTGCAACAAGCAAAAAAGGCAGAAGCCTGCTTGCCTCCTGCAGGCGGACGAACCGAGCGACGTGCTGACTGCCCCTGAAAACTCATCACGGAGCGATCCTCATGAGGAAGCTCCTTGTCCTCCCGTGCGAATCACACTAAAAACGCACAAGGGCTCCAAAACGTTGCGCCTCCACTCCAGCATCAACCAGGGTCAGCCGATGTAGCTCTTTTTGGATGTGCAACATAGGATAGCGGGTTCGTTAACATAAACATCCAAATCCAAGAAAGACAATGGGATTTTGGCCAGCCTGTGCAACTTCTCCAGGGCTGAAGAAAGAAAAAGTAGCGGTAGGCGATGTCATATATGTGGAAGCGGCCACAGGGCAGGTGCGCCGAGTCGGACGCAGTGAAGAATTTGCCGGACAGTTCGACTTGGAAGCTGACAAATTTGTGCCAATCCCCAAAGGCGACGTCCACAAGAAAAAAGAGGTCATACAGGTAAGCACATTTACTTTCTGTTGCGCTTACAATCTGAAACTCCCAAACGCAAGGAAGTGAACAAACATAGCTTATTCGTTTCACTTAGCACTATGTAGTGCATATATTTCTGCCAACATCTTCAGGATGTGACTCTGCACGACTTGGATGCCGCCAACGCCAAGCCGTCTGGCGGCGCTCCATTGGCGTCTCTCTTGGGGCATTTCTCCAAGCCGCGGAAAACTGAGATAACCGAAAAGCTTAGGCAAGAAATTAACAAAGTCGTCAATAAGTATCTCGACCAAGGAGTTGCTGAACTTGTTCCTGGAGTCCTCTTTATAGACGAGGTGCTGAAGCACCTCCGCCTCTGATCCGTTTCACAGTCTCTTGACCGCGCGACTGGGGCAGAAGCAATTCAGTTAAAAGCCTTTGACTGTTGCGGGTGTCATTGCTGTATGCATCTGATGGCTCACTGAAAGGCGTTGCGGTGTATTTCACCCACAAGAGTGTCCCCAGCTTTCGTTCCAGTAGTGCAAGTAGAGAAGGGACAAGCTGCCACTGGTTGCTGTGAGTACACGCTTGTGCCTATTCTTGACCTGCGGGTGGTCAGGTACACATGCTGGACGTGGAATGCTTCACATACTTAAACCGCGCGCTTGAAAGCCCTCTGTCACCTGTCGTCGTCGTGGCCACCAACAGGGGCGTCTGCACAATTCGGGGAACGAACGTCATGAGCTCCCACGGGGTGCCCGTAGATTTGCTGGACCGCATGTTAATTGTACGTACGCAGCAATACTCTAAGGAAGAAATAAAGGAGGTGGGTTGCAGTAGCGCCAGGTCACATCCACCAAGACAGGCGATAGCCGAGAGCGAAACCCCGGTGAATTGACGCAAAATCCGTCTGGTTTTGACCATAATCCCACAACTCATGCTTGCCAGGTGGGCCTACGGTGCGGTGCCCGCCAGGTGCTGGAGATTCGCTGCCGTGCAGAAGGGCTGTCTTTGAGCCTTGAGGCTGCAGAGCTGTTGGCGTCCGTCGGAGTCCGCACGTCGCTGCGCTATGCAGTGAATCTTCTGACTCCCGCTGCGATTTTGGCCCAGGCAGATATTACAGATGAAGACTGTGAAAATGCCGAATTAGGCGAACCCATCATTCAGCTGCGGCACGTACAGGAAGCTGACTCTCTGTTTCAGGACGCAAAGACGTCCTCAAAACGCCTTGAAAGAGAGGCCGATTTTTTCATTCAGTGAACAAAAAAAAACAAAGGTCCCCTTACAAACGTAACTGCATAAAAGTGCTGTAAGACGGGCTACAAAGAGGCTTATATATGTGCCTCTCCATGTTTGCACGACATTCGGCAGGGGAAGTTGAGCGCCAATTGAAAACATGATAAATGTGTTTTTAAACCTCTACAGCATATTTCCTCTTCACACAAAATGCGATCTGCAGTGAGTTCTGTGTCGCATAGGGAAACGGGTATGTGTTATCGCCTCCCGAGTGTCCGCTGCCGGTAAGGGTCTCGGGTAGCATTGATGTGGCCAGCGTCTTTGTGCCCCTGAGGTGTCCATTTCTCATATGTCGCCTTGCAGACACTTGATAATATCCTATTGTAGGCCTTCGTTCACGCTTCTGGATTCCTACGGTTTCGAGGCTTTCCTTCAAGCTTCTGCATTCCTACGGCTTCGTGTTTAGCGTAGAGGGGCGCACCCCGCCGCGCTTGGTATGCAGTTGATGGGCAGCAGACTTTTGAAGATGCAACAAAAGCGACGGACTCTTGACCTTGACGAGTGCTCCTATGTCGTGCAGTCTGGCCTGTAGGATGTAACACATAGCAGAAGCAGCTGAAGTATCCGCTAGCAAAAACATGTTCCCACGCTGTGCTCGAAGTGTACAAAGAACGGAAGATACTCACGTGCATAAGGGCAAGCTTCGACTTGAGCGCGTTGTAGCGAAAAGACATCTGCTGCCGAATCACTTCCTCTGAACTTTGGTGGAAGTCGCACGACAAAAGCTCAATGAACTTGTACTCCATGTTCTGCGTGGATAGCAGGCACGAGGAAAACGAAAAATCGGTTGGTACCACACAATAGTACCGACAAAGAGTACATGATAAACCTTGCACGCTCATAAAGACCCTTCGCTTTACCTTAATGAAATCCAGCCGGCCCTTCCCAGTTGTCTCCATTATAAAAACGGCGAGGAAACTGTACGGGGAACACAACACAAAACAGATAGCGAGGAGATTCACTATTTCTTAAAATTATCACCGTACAGCTTCGTTATTAAAGCCAATATCCATAAGTGAGTACAGCTTACTACTGTTGGGCAAAAATGAACATAAGTTCCCTGGTAAAATGACACTCGAAGCTGGACCACCACGTGCTTAGTGCCTAGTAATATCTGTACCTCTGGGGTTCTCGGATGCATGAGTTGAGCATCTTCATGAGGACGTGCGGATAGTCCGCGAACTCGATCATCAACTTTTGGCTCTGTTGCATCTGCTGAAAGGCCTTTTCATCTACCCTAAAGCACATACGAAAGCTGCGCTGCAAAGAACAGTCCGTTGATGGGAACCCCCCCCAAACTAGATCCACGAAACACTCAGTGGTGGATCAGAAAATATTGGGAAACACATGGGAGTTCTAAGGTATACATACACATGAGTGTAGTGAAAGAACAAGTCGTTCTCGCTGGCGAGTTCGATCCGTACTTCTTGGGGATTTGTCTCCTCCCCCTGCACACCGCCACAGCAACATGTTTCCATGGAATATTGTAAAAACGAGCCCAATAAAGCTGAGGGCGATTTGTTAGAGGGAGGTGGAGAAGCTACGGGACCCCTTTCCACGTGCATGGTTTATTCTTTGTGGGGCTTTAACTGTGTTGAAAGTTCGTCAGCATGGGAAGAAACGGACCAAAATTAGAACTTTCACCCGAATAGGCTCGAGTCTCCCGACATCCTGTGGTGCTTTAGAGCCCTCTTGCATGCGAAGCTCGCAGGGAACTTCTCGTTCATAGAGGATCCCATGGCCGTCAGCTGTAAGCGATAATAGAACACGACACACGCCCCACCAAAGCTCTCCATCCTTCACCCGTGTAAGGCGCGTGCTTCTTACAATTGCTCAAGCAGCTAAGAAAGATTGATGTTATCCTAGGTTCGTGAGGTAGGCAGGGGTGGAGCAACATAACTGCCTTCACGGTAGAGGGACAGCTGCACGGAAGCAGCAGGAGGCATTGGCGAAAAATGCATGGGCTAAAGCAACCGCTACAACGCTGCACACTAGGTACATGAGACTTGCCCAGAGAGGGGTCCATTTCGTCTATTGCAGAAAAGTCAAAATGAGTCAAAAATGCGGCGGAGTCCGTGGGAGGGAGCATCTCGTCAAACGCGCAGGCCGCATCGGCTGACATTCGGTTTGCCATCTTCGTGCGGCTTTCAGGAAATAAAAAAGAAAAACAAAATTCTCATGAATCCCCCTGATAGATAAATAGGTGAAAGATATATTCAAGCTGCCAAATTCCGCAGCCTTCGGCGCCAACAGCCGCTGGTTTTGTACTGGGCTTGCGCTTCTCTCACAATTTCCCAGCTTCGTTTTTTCTACTGTACATCAAATTGCCTCTTCACAAAAGAAAAGCCAAGCATCTCAGGCGAATTTCATTTCATCTACTATTAGGGTTCCTGGAAGTGAGCCATTAGCAATAGGCGCATGCCCTACGGGCCTGAGCCGTGGAGGACCAGGCCATTCTATGTGCAGGTGGCCGCACAGAGGTCTTTTTTGAGCAAGACATAAGTCAGATATAATCTGCATCTGAGTTTATTTTTATTTAAAACATAGCGAACGAAGTCTAATTTATCTGGATCTCTAGCGAATACACCCTGAGCTCCTGAACCGCACAAGGCCTGTCCCGCCACGTTACAGTGGAATCATGGCTGACTTCCCCAGCTCTCGGGTTAATGGGATGTTTCCAGTCCAAGAACAGACCAAACATCATACAGCCTTTTGGGACTTCCAGCTAGGATCTAGAAAGGCGTAGGTGCAAGCGTAGTGGGGGTTAACTGCAGGCCTCCCGCTTCGCTTAATGCCAAGCGAAGCAATGCAGGCCCTAAATGCGTACAAATCTGACGGCCCTTAAAGCAAGGGGGTATGCCACCGCATATCGTTCACTGCGACACCGAAACCAGCGTTGCCCAACAAAAGCAGGGCATAAAACAGAGGCTGGCGAAAGGGCCCTCCTAACAGGGCAGTACACTCAGACAACTGTACAGTATAGTCAGGTCCTTAGCTCAGCAGCAACAGAAAGGAAATGAAGATACACGACCTTACAGTAGACCATGAGGATTTACGTGGAGAAGTTATATTTATGGGGTAAGCACGAGCTCCCCCCCTTGATTGGTGCAGCGTACGCTATCCACCCCAATCCGCCAAACCAAATGATGCCCATTACTTTGAAACTCAGCATCTTGCTACTGCTTAATATTAGTGACTAGTTAGGACAGTCAGTAAGGCATTCCCTGTCTAAGCAGCACAGGCGCTCCGCACCGTGCACGCAGGAGGCTGCCCTGCACCGTCCTACTAAATCGTGACAGTTCTAGCGCAACGAACGTGGCAATGCGGCAGCTGAATCCTCCTGCCTTCCACATCGCTTGGGCTACATACTTGGAAGGGAAATTGGAAAGGAAACCCACAGTTCCTCCTCCAGGACGAGCAACTCTAGATGCTGTCACAGCACTTCCCCCGAACGCTACAACAACCAGACCCAATAAAAACAGAAACAAGCGAGGAGGTACATAACTCAAGCATATTGAAGCATTTAACCGATGTTGAGGTAGAAAAAGATGCCACAAATGGACGCCCGTGGGAACCTCGACCCGCCAGGCGTTCAGCTGAGCCTGAGCCGCAGGCCTTGTGCCTATGCGGCTTGCGGTGGGCATTTCGTTCCATGCCTCCTGTGTTTCGTGACGCTCAGTGTCTTTAACTATCTGTCGGAACCTACGGGCTACAGCATCCCGAGTAGGACATGTCGGCACACAAAAAATCTCAGGCATTGCAGTGTAGATACACAATCCATTCCCTGAGTGTTCCTGATTCTAGAGTTCATACAGTGGCCATTTTGGAGTTCGTAACTTCAAACTATATGAAGAAGGCTCCTACACCTTCCATTAGAACAATCTAGCACCCGATCCCAGGCGGCCCAACAACTTGTCCATTATACCGCCTTGAGTCTGTGCTCTTAAAGCCGCTTTCCGCTCCTTTTCTGCCTTGAGCTTGGCACTCATTTCGGGATTGACTTCTGTTGGGGTTATCATACCACCCATGAAGCGAGACTGAGCTGCGCGCAACACCCAAACCATACAACGAACCCACCCACACTCAGGCCCGAGCCGAACCTTTCGCACCTCTGCATCAAGAAACGCAACCTTGAAAAATCCAAGCAAAAAACACTGGACGATTTCCCAAACGAAGGCACACTTCACAATAAGATGGATGCGACGGACGGGAAGAGCATAACCCACCGGCTGCGCATCTGAACTGCTGCAGCCAGAAGTTTAACATTCATTTTAGTCACTACTGGTCACGCCGTCTGCCCACTTGTCAGCCAAGCCGTCAAGTGCCCCAAAATATTTGTTTCTGTCTCACCAAAGAGTGCCGAGTTGGCGCTGAAGAAGGAGAATCCGCCGCTGCCTGCGCTGCCTGCGGCCGACGCGTTGGGTTTGCTGTGCTCATCCTCTGTGCCTCCCCAGTTGTCTCTGAGTTCTTCATCTAAGTATCCATTATCATCCTCCAGCTGTTGCGGCTGTTTAAGGGGACCGGCAGATGCACTTGAGTTGCTGCTACCGGTACTGCTGCCGCTCCCATCAGGCGCACTGGCGCCTGCAGATTCTTCTGAGACCATCCCCCCATCCTTCCTCGGCGCCTTTTGCAGCAACTCAGAGTTCAGAAGCAGCGTCAAGGGACCCATAGCAGCACGCAGCTCTCTGAGTTGCTGCTGCAGCCGTTGGGCCTTGCGGGACAGTCGGATATTCACTACGGCTACTCCGTCGCCCTCTTCATTCAGTTGTTTCCACCCAGCCTTCTCCATTGCAGTTCCTGGTGACAGAGCCGCCGCCTGCTGTAGCAAACTTGAAGCGTTCAGAGTTACAGTTGCGCTCGAGACACCCCACACCCGAACAAGCCGCAGCTGAAGATCCCGCTGCAGCAGCTCGAGTACTCGCTGCCCGTGTTGCTCCTGTTGCTGTTCGTCAGCGCTATGGGCTTGCTGCTGCTGCTGCGTTGAGAAGTTAAGGAGGCTGCGGTTTGTGGGACACCGCAGCAAACCCCGGAGACCCAATACCACAGAAAAGAGGTCCAGGGACTCTAGCGGCTCGAGGTGCGTGTCAGCTCCCGTCTGCTGCTGCAGCTGTGTTTGCTGGTATTGCTCTTTCTCGTCCTGCTGAAGCAGCGCCAACGAGGCAGCGCAGCACTCACTAACGACAACATCATCGCTGTTGGCGTGTTGCTGCAGGGCAGTAAGCATGTCCTTGAGTTCGGGGGCCTGCAGCAGCAGCTGCTTGTGCTGTTGCAACAGCAACCTCAGAGCCCCCGCTGCCTGGTGCTGCACGCCGCGGTCCGGGTGTTCAAGGAAGTAGCAGATGCCTAACGCCATACGGGGGATCTTGGCCCTCACCGCTGCCGAAGGGCGGGGCTCTGCCGCAAGCCGCTGCAGTTGGTGAACAATCATCAAGGCATCCATCCTGCAGAACTTTCTATACAACTGCTGTGCGGAAAATGGGGAAGGCCGGCCGACGAGTGCAACGGTGCTGTAAGCCTCCGACTCTGAAGCGTACGCACAGCCTGTCCAAGGCCGCACCAGAACATCCACACCTGCTGCCTGCCGAGCAGCCTCTTAAGGCGTTAGAGGCTCCGGATACTCAAGAGCGCCTCCGTTGAATTAAGATGCTGTAGTATTGCGTGTCTCCGTACGCATGGGATAGCGACCACCCAGAGCCCCCCCGCGTCCCCGCTGAGCCCTCCGCCCTCCTACTCTGAAGGAGCCGCGGGAAGCCAAACACTTAGATTCAAAGAACGAAAAGACGGGGGGGGCGAAATAAATGTCGCCGTGAATAGTTAAAGCGGCCAAGCAAATTCTCAGGGCCCTTCGGTGCGCTGCCGCCGTGCATGCACAGCTGCAGCATATCGCACGGATGCCGTAGGCGACACAACTAATTCACCTCTTATTCACCCTTTTCCCTTTTGCGTCTCCCACGAGCCAGGTTTTGAACCAATACTACCCAAATACAAGGAAGAAAAGCTTTCAGAACGGTAATTCCGCTAAGGTTAGGGAGCATGGTATCGGGGGCCAGTGTAGCCAGCTACCCACTACTCAGCGGGGGCGTCCCCTAGTTAGTGTCTAACAACAATAGATGAAATAGTTGCCTTGAGATTACTTTTAATCCCGCAAATTAAGCAAAAGGACAGCTTACACACCAAGGCGTAAGGAGTTGCCACGAGCTGGTGGACACTGCAATGAGGGCCCTCGTCGGAAGCCCAGAGCTGTCGTGAGAACGGATGGAAACAGAAGACTTGAGGTGGCAGTTCACTTCAACTGACCATTCCACTTATCTTTCATTTGTACTGGGCTCACCGGCACAGGGCCCCGGGGCTACTGCGGACGGGAAGCTGCTGTAACATGGTCTGCGGGTCGTTGGTGGAACACACCAACCTAGACGGTACTCGATCTTATGAAGGTACCATAGTGAGCTGCCGTAGAGTCAAAAAAGGATAAGGTGAGAGCTTGCAAATGACTCCTAGGATTCAGCTGACCCCCGATGCCCGCACCAGGTAGCAGGAGTAACAAAGGGATAGGGAGACAGCAGTTTGGGAAGAAAATGGGAGTCCTCGCAACACTTACACTATCGTATTCGTGGGGATTCTTCGTGTCAATGACAGAGGCTTAGGGTGAGCCACAGACCAAAGCAAAAGTAAAGGAGTATCAGCACTTTTTGTACTGGAGTATATGCTTACACTGTTTTATTCCTAGTGAGACACGCGAGAGCTCCTTCTCACGTACTGGATACTTGTGCTCTATTTCCGTGGAACAATGCCAGTAGCAGTCAATTTTTTGGTGTTTTTTCGAGTCCCTTGTCTGCTGAGGGAGCATTATCCCAGCAGCTGTGTCACTGGCATCGGCTCTTAAAGGGGAAGGCTTCTCGAAACTACGGTGGCAAATTACTCTTGGTGATGTCAGGTGGCAGGTGGCGGGTGAGGACTATGACGGCTTCGTCTTCGTTCTCCCACCAAATAAGCTGTTTGTGTTTCCTATGGAGTGGCGGGTTAGCCATTACTGGTGGATGGGCAAGTGGCCGCTGATGTCCAAATAAGTGCATACAACGCATCTACCATACTGCTGTGCTCAGCAGTGGGACCTGACTGTGCCTGCATAGGAGGCTTCATCGCCTCACTAGTTGTGGCACGGTCGGTCGCAGGCCACACCACGCCGTCTCCGCTCCCCCAGCTCCACGGCCGCTGGGTCCCGGGAGCCCGCAGGCTGTATGTTTCCCTGAGCGTTTATCTTAAGTAGTTGACTTCGGTGCAGCTCACTACGGCCCTCGCATAGGGCCGATGACTCTCGTTGCAAATGCGGTGTTATGCGTGTCGCCCGATTGAACTGAGCTTCAGTAAAGCCAGATGATTAAGTTGGCACATGTGTTCCTATTCGCATGCAGCTTTGTTACTGAGGTGCGGGCCAAGTAACTGCTTATCAGTTGTCTAGGCTGCAAGTGCATGCATCGAAAGGGTGATCCTGCGTGCTTGTATCTAGGGTTCCTTTGCAGCCGGAGTAGCCTGGGGGAGATGCAATGATACGATTCACTGCAGGCCGCATCCACTAAACCCACAATTCGTGGAGCTGTGCGCAAAAAGCCACGATACGGGAGGCTAGGCACGCTGGTTCTTAGGAAATTCGCATTCTCACCATTTCATCTTTGTAACAGATCACGACGGCTGCTTAAGCGCTCTATCTCTGGTGCAGGTCACGGCGCGGTTAACAATATTGCGATGCCCATTGCCGTTGAGATCGAGAGTCTTGCTGAAGCCTTTCGGCTCCCCGCTTCGTTGGCTTTATGTTTGTTATTTGTTCGTTAGCGCTGCCTATGCCGCCCTACCGTCGCTTTCCTTAGCGAAAAGCACCAACTCCCATATCACGATCTGCGTTTCTTCTTCACTCTCTTCGTAAGTTTCCACCAAGAGTACTGGGAACAACTATAAGGCTGCCCTGTGGCTGAGCCTAGCCATGTTTTGGGACGCCTGGCATTACACTATAACGTACACACATACACGTGCTTCTACACGCTTGGAGATATGACACATACATTAACAGCACGCAGTCTGAATCCTGCCGAAGGTTTGTGCTGCCGCGGACAAGCAAACAAAGAAGCACACATTGCCGGCAATGCAGTTAAAAAATGTAGTGCTAGTGTACCACTTAAGAGCAAATAAAAACTAGTTTTCTGTGAAGCGATACAGATTACTTTATAACCAAAACGTAGGCCTCCCTCTTTAGGTATGAGCACCGCCCCAGGCGATTTAACTTTAACTGTATTTCACTGTCAAATTTTAGAGCCATCTCAGATAAACAAAATTCAGCTTAGAAACCCTGCTCCCTGCGGCCCAACTTCAGGCCGGCCCAAAACAGAAGGAAAATGCAGCGCCGACTAACGTTCTTCAGGCAGGTAAAACAAGACAGAGCACATTCAGCAAGGAACCCTTCAGCACGAGGCCTTGAGGCGTCTACGCTGCAGACCACCGCTGCCAGTACAGTACGAAATATTCCTCCTGCTTTCACAAAATGCAACAAAGCGTCGCTGCCGAAACGATGGCAAAAATGTTTGAATGGACGTGTTCCTAACAAGCGCAGCTAGTCCATCCTACTTCATTTTAGTGCCATCGAAACTTTACCAAAACCAAACCCAGACACCTGTGACTAGCCCGTTTTGATAGTCATCCACGGGTATCTACGGACGCATAGTGAAGTTCCTTCATGCGTAGTTTGAAAGGTCTACGGGGAAGTGATGTAAAACGTACTCTTTTGTGGCATAGGTAGAGCAGAATCTAAGCACTGGAGACTGCATAGTGGGAAATAAGTAAAGTGAGCATTTGGTGTTTTTAGTACAGCAAAAACAAGATGGCCCAAGGGGCTGGCCTCCTGTTTAGCGCAACTGTCCTGCACCTACCCTACTTTTCGCTGATGTTGCTCTGTACCTCTTCCGTGGCTAAGTTGCCACTCACATACAGAGCACTACTTAGGCGCTCTTAGCAGTAGCACCCCATTAGTTTTGCCGCTTGCTGGTTACCATCACTTACTCCCATATTCTTGTCATATATTTACTAGATGCATTCCCATTCCCACTAGTCCCTACGCCTTGTAGACATGTGCTCTATTGCTTATGATTGATTTTTGCTTGTATCCCTTGTTCCGTTGACGTGTTACCAGGTGTGTGTGGCCACGTGACCTCATATATCTTTGATGCTCGTGTCTTCGATACTGCCTGTCTTTTTATCCCTGGTTTAGCTTTTCTGTCCTTGTCTGGGTGTTTCTCCCTGTTTCTTTGCCCCGGCCGTTGGCATCTCATTTATGTTCCTAACTTAGTATTCTCTCCCTGGTTTCTCCTTGGCATTGGCCCTGCCATTCTATCTGTGTTTTGCGTTTTTTTGCGTTTAATTTTGTCTATCCGCCTGTTTGTGTCAGCCTTCCTTTCCTGTGCAGCAACACATTATTTCAACCAATCCAAGGGTGAATAGCAGCTGTACGGTAAACACTGCCACAAATGGTGCCCATGCTTCCTAGAACGGGCGTATGCTTCCCTGCACCTCTTGGCACCAGCCTCTCAGGCGTGTGCGCACTTCTATTAGTACCTATACTTACAAAGGCAAGTGCACCTGTTAAGCCTAGAATCCCATAAACACATATATAAGGTATCCCATACTTAAATGCACGTGCATCGAAGGCTGCTTGTGTTCGTGCACACTGTCCCACGCCTGTCATATGCGCACGGAATGCCCCCAAAGCCAAGGGAAACCAAGAGTACTAAATGCGTGAATATGTGAATAAATAGAAGACAAGGTTGGCAATCACAACTCATCTGTTAGTTCGCTGTCCTCGCACGCCCTTCCGCAATCTCCAATAGTCATTGTCGTAGGACGTGAGAAGCTCGGTTCCCTTTGGTATATCTTTGACGGCCACCACGACAACTCGTTGCGTGGCTCTGTGTTTATCAAACATAACCCGGAAACGGACGCAAATCCCCGGGCCCTCTGTGCCCCTGGTGTTCCATCGGCCGTCGTTGATGAAGGCGCCCCCACCAAGCAGAGGGAACGGCGTGTGAAACCCCAAAAGGTACATGTGCTGCATTTGTACGTTGACCACGTGCGAGGCGCATTCCATGTGTCGCAGCAGCAATGCAGTGCTCCTGTCTATCAAAATTCCGCTGTACTCGCATATCACTGCACGCCGACTAAACGCGCGGCACGTGTATATACCTAAACCTGAACCCCTGCCCAGAGACGAGCCTCCCACCAGCAACCCCTGCGATATACGCGCTATAGGACCGGAACGCAGACAACCTCCAGCGCCCCCATTTCCGCCTCCTCGGTCCAACCCACTGTCGGACCCCCTGTCCAGGCCCTTACCACTTGAACCCTTCCTTGGTGCCTTTCCCTCTAAGCCCTTTTCTAACCCTTCTTCTATGCTCTTCTCGTCTGTCCCTTTGCCTAAGCCCCCATCTGCCGAACCCTTGTCTAAATCTTCACCATCTGCACCCTCGTCCAAACCCTCGTCTGGCCCGGAATGCGATGCAGACAAAACATCAGCCTCCTCGAATGATACGGGGCAGGAATGAACCGCGCCATCAGCTCCCCATGAGCAGCAGGAGCAGGACCGTGCTGCTGCTTCTATCGGTGCTGCTTCAGCTCCTCCTGTTCTTAGCAGGAGCTCCCCTTCTGCGCTAGGTTGCCCTGCTGCAGAAAGCGTTGCCGCTGCTGCTGATCGGTTCGCGCTGCAGTTGCAGCAGCTGGACGGTCGGCTAGATGCCATTTCTCCTGATCCTGGTTTAGCTGCTGTGGCGGTAGGTTCTGTTGCAGTCGCTGTTTCTGTTACTGCGATGGCGGCCTCTGTAGCACTGAGACTGGCATCTGCACTCCAAGACCTTCGCCGAAATTTCGGCGGTGGCGTATGCTGTTCGTGCTTCTGCTGACCTGTCAAGGTGGCCGCAGCCGCTACTGCTGCCATGTCCCGTACAGCCGCTGCAGCACAAACAGCAGCAGCAGTAGCTGCAGCGGCACCAGGAGTGGTGGCGGAGGCGTGTCCGAACTCAGATTTGCTCTGGCTTCCCTTCTGCATGCTAAGCAACACTTCGTGGGTCTGGCCTTGCGAGCAGGTGGCAGGGGAGCAGCAACAGCAGCCCTTGGCCGCACTATGTGCAGCTGCTGGTTCTGCTGTCTTATCTGTGCCGGGAATGGGCCAGGGGGGCCAGCTACAGTGAGAAGAGGAACAAGAGGGCATACACTCGACACCAGCGGTGCCGTTTTCCACCGCCTCTCCCAATTCGCCCTTCGTCTGTGATCGCTTTGGTGCTGCTTGTTCAGCCCCAGCATCAGGGGCTTTTGCAGCTGCTGGCGCGGGGGCCAGGTGTGGTGTAGCTGGGCATGTTGCCGCTGCGCTTGCTCCTGCAGCAGCGGTGTTGGCCGGCCCCGTTTGCTGCCTGTGTCCTTCCCTCTGGGCAAACCCACTGCCCCAGACAGGACACTGGGCAGCAACTGCAGGGGCAACAAAACAATCAAAGCCTCTCCGCCTGCGGGAAAGCAGACGGCGCCTTTTTGTAGGGGGGGGCGGCCAAGGCCTGGCGTGCAGGCAAAAGATAGATGGGAGAAGAGGTAGGAGCAAAGGCGGCACAACTAGCGGCTCTCCCGATGCTTCTGTGTTACTCCACCAGCTGCTTTCCTCTGTTGCTGCTGCTGCTGCTGCTGCACGCGCCCTCCATCCAATCCCATCGTTTGCCTCGCTGCGCCCACCAGCGAAGCCCCCACAACCACCCTGTTTCTGTTGCTGCTGTTGCTGCTGTTGCTGCTGTTGCTGCTTCTCCGGTCGCTGTAGCTCCTTCTGCTGGGAGTGTCGCCGTGCAGCAGAAGCGGCAGAAGCCGGAAGCATATAACGACGCCTGGGCTGCCCCATGGCCGTTCGCGGGGGGGGCTGTACGCACACCTCGGGCTGACCCTGCGGGCATCGCTGGCTGCTGGATGCCCCCGCCATGCTGTGAAGCCCCCTAGTTCTCTTGAGGGAATGGCCCTGGATTGGCGAGAGGCTACGTTCGGCGGTGCTCCCGCGCTTGCCCTCCACGGCCCAGGACCTTCGGTTGCTCGTCAGCTTACGAAGGCAAGGACAGCACAAAAAGCTGCTGCCCACGAAGAGAAAGGGGACAGGCACACACCAATAGACTTGCACAAAGCTATAGACTCCCCCCAAATGTTCCCCCCTTCAGACCTTTGCCGCTTTCCCGCACCAGCCACCGCCTTTTCGGCAATCCGGCCGAGGCTGGGTCCCCTCACAGACGGTCCACCAAACTTCTTGGACAGCGCTGCTGCTGACTTGCTGCTTCTACCACTCTTCCCTCCGTTTCTGTTTTCGATGGTGCCGGTGATGGTGCTGCTTGCGGCACTGCAGGTGGTGTATGTCTCGAATGGATCGGCAACAGCTGCAGCAGCTGCAGCAGCTGCTATTGCAGCCCTCCAAGGTCCTTAAGGCTCTCCCGCCTCTGCACTTAGCACGGGCGATACAGCTGCGTCCGACGTAGCATACGTGTCAGCAGCAGCGGCAGAAGCGCGACGGGCTGTTTGTTTCGGTGCCACTTACGCCTTACGCAATGCCAGAGGGCGGCTGCTGTACAGTGTTGGGGGTGCTGCCTGCAAGGGCAGAGGGGCTGGGCCCACGCAGCTCCACAGCTAACACTCCGCTTACTTGCCTCTTCTCTTAGAGAGTGATTCAACCCGCAAGGAGGAGTCGAGGCGGCTCCCCCGGCGCTGTCACGTGGGGTCTATATCCGTCCCCTTTCTGTTTACAGTCAGTTGCAACAACACCTGCCTCTACTGCAGCCTCAACAGCCGTCTGGGATGAGCCGAAAGTGCTTGAGACGCCCCCAACTTTTGGGGCCGCCTAAGGAGTTGCAGATACACAGCAGCGCAACGGTGCCTTCGCACGAGGCACCCCTGCCTCCTGTACTTGAACTAAAGCTTCTCGTGCATGCCGCTCCTGTTCGGCTGCCCACACAAAGCCCACCATCATACAGAGGAATGTAGCCCTCCCACTCGCATAACTGAATGCCCACACGCCATGGTGTTCTCCATCTACCAACGGCAGCTGCACCACCACCAGACCCACAGCCACAGGTAGGGGGGGATTGACGGCAAAATAGTGGCAACCTTCCTAAACAGGGTCAAGAGCCCTGGGAACACACCTCAATATCAAGGCTGTGCTGGCTGTTGTGAAGCGATATATGTGCCCCCAGGCGCCGCCTCTCCTGTGAACGAGGAGAAGACGCCCGCCGACAAAGCACTACGAGAGTCGGTGCAGAAAAGCTGGAGGGCCCCACAGGTCTTCTTGGGCGCTAAGAAAAGGGACAAAATGGAATCGGAGAGGAAAGGAGGCAGCTGGCGTTTTCCTAAGGTCGAAGAAGGAAGGAGAGATGCACGGAACGTTTGGATGCAAGCGCGCAGCGGGCTATTAGAGCACGGCCCTGCAGCCCCAGAGGGGTTGGGGTAAAACTCCCAAAAGCCAATAAACGACGAGAAGTGAAATTTATGCTGAATTAAAGAAACACACAAGTCGCAGCCGCCCATCAGCTGCTTTACACACTGGCGCCGCTAAGCCAATAACGGCCACAAGGCCCCGGCTCCCACAGCATCGGGAGACCAGTCACCATCGGCCCAGTGCGCAGAGTTGCACGACGCCTCTGGGCAGGATATGAGTGTACTTTGACACTTTAAAGCGCATTTTGGTTCATTTTAATCCTCTTGTTGGCCCTGACACGCACAGCCGTCAAGGGGAATGCATCAGTGTTCGTCTTTCCACAGAAATGAGCAGAGAGTGGTTCAGTGGTGGACCTGTGAGCCAGAGGAAGCACTCATTGCAGTACCCGCATATCAAAAGATGCAGTTCAATCTGTTGCCTCAGAATTGATAATGTAAGGTGACTACTTTATCGGATATCGGGTGGCCCCGTTGCTCAGCGCCCTGTGGTGCCCTGCTGTTGCTGCATGATACCGGAACATTGCAAGCACTACTTGTACTTCTAAATAGAATATAACAGCGAGGCTGTTTTTTGTTGTGATTTTTCAAATGGGGCAGCTTCATGGCCATCAAGCGGAAGAAGCGGACAGATCTCGCCCCAAAGTTATGGCCTGGTAACCCGTTCAAGCGTGGCTTGGCACATATATTTCTACATGCTCCTAGGCTGAGCAGTGAGGGCTAAGGAGGTGCTAAACAATGGCCTACAGTGTTGATTCATATATATAAAACCGATTTTCACCGTATCTACATGTGGGGTTGCCTCGCAGCCCTTGTTGAAGCGGGCTGCGTTGCATCTCATGACAGGCCAGGTACTCACTGGCCCAGCCTCAGGCCCTTGGGAAAGCTGCGTCCAGAACTACCAAGGAAGTAAGGAAGGGTGGGATCCTTTCGGTAAACTATGAAAGCACAGAGATGATTGTTCTGCATGCAGACAACACTCATCTGTAGCCAGACGGGAGATGAGGGAGCTGATTCGGAGGTAGGTGTTGCCACTGCACACTCGCAAAAATACTCAGAAGTCCCTAGGTTTCGCATCGTACTACTTCAACTTGTCTCGTGGGCCCCTCTGCATCCCCGCCCCTCCAACGGATCTACTTAAGAAGGACAAGCAGCTTATTTGGATGAAGGCAAAGTTACAAGCTTCACAGGACAGCTGCCATCGTCACGAGTTATCGCCCCCCGTATTTTGGACAAGCCTTTCTCTCTAACAGGCCGTCTCAGCGGCAAAGCAGTTGGGGTAGTGCTGTTTTCTCAGGTCATTTAGTCGAAAACTCAATAGACGCATCGTTTAAAAAGGGGGAGAGAAAAAGCATCCAGCGTGTGCGGAACTCGACGCGATCTTGTAAGGAATAAAAATATTTCGAGACTAATTATATGGCAAGCACTTCACCCATCAAAATGATTATACCCACCTGACGAAGAACCTCAAGATTCCGACAATGGGAGAGTTGTTCGGTGGCTTTGCCGGCCCCCGCAGCACGACTTCACGCTCAACGACAAGGAAATCACGTACGTGTTTGCTGAGGGCACTCCCGCGACGCTCTGCAGGTCAGGTACAATGTCCTGCAGCCACTCTTACCCAGGACGATTCCTGCTTCCTTTCCAAACTTCGCAAGTGTTGCTCCTTAAATACTCGCCCACCTGCGCTTCTCGCAACGCTCTGCAGCGGCGTAGGGGTAAAGGAATACGGCCTCCATGCTTATCTCCTATGGTGCGAAACGAAATCTCGGCTCTGCCAAGTATGCATTCGAGCTTCCCGTACCATAGACGTTTTACGCAGAACGCATCCTCATCCTTGGCTGGCCACTGTGCGATCAATACACACTGAAACTGCTCCGTCTCGTGGGAAAGTGTGGCTGGCACCTTTCATCGTAGTGGCCTAGCGTGGATAGTATTTCCACGCAATAATCTGCATTATTACCTCTACCTACTGCTCTCTTGACGCAGCGCCTGACAAAGCTTCTATTTGAGGCTTCCGCTTGAGCCTATCCCCCCTGGCTACGACAACGCCTGGCCGGGAATTACAGGGAATTTACCTTGTTTTAAGTCGCATCAGTTCTCCAGAGTAGCCGGAGGAACCGAAGTGACCAGGCCTTGCCCCGACGCCGGCGTCCCAAGTAGAGCAGCAACAATACGAGTAGCAGCAACAGGCGCAGCAACATTAGCTATGGGACAACGACCAACAGCTGCAAAGAAACATCTACAGGATATTGCTGAACCCGTTGCAACACGAGGAGCATCAACAACTGCAGCAACTGCTGTAGCTACTTGCGGCAAGCTGCGTGGCAATCCTTCTCAGGCCGTCACATATCCTTCCGCCTCCAGGTCCTTAGGCCAGTGGCCTAAGGCGCCTGGAGCGGGATGGGCGGTCACCCTGCTTTTTGGAACGCTTCCCGAAACCTCGTGTTGGGCATTTTGCCTCTACTGCAGCTCAAGACAGTAATTTGATCAGATTAGTGCCCCTCAATACGGTTGTCATATGCGGCATACGAAAGGCTTGGGAGATCCCCAATTGTTCCTAGAAAACAGTTGGCCCCCCATCTCTCTCCCAGGGCCTTCAGGCATACCAGCCTAAGGGCCTCGTGCTGGTTGGGGGTTAGGAAGGCTAGCATAAGCTGCAACAGCTTGCCTCAGCAAGTTGTAGTAGCCCCATATGCAACAACAACCTAGCAACCTTTGTTGAATGCACTCACAATGTATGCAACTGATAAACACGTAACGCGGTAATCCATTGTCAATCTGCAGGCAAGTACAGGCATAGGCACAAACTTCCCATAGACCATGCCGCAAGCACAGAAGAAGGCTAGATGTGCGCTTGACCAGCTAACAACGCCCAGGACAATGAGGAACTTTTCTCAGTCTAGTTCATTTATGGTATTTTTCTATAAATTGGTTGTTGCGCGCGGTGAACGCCGTTTTCTTCCATCAGGGCTCTGCTCGCGTTGCATGCAGAGGCTACCCCACTGCACACGGGCAATTAAATAGTTGTTGTTTCCATTCCATGTACAGTATTTCCCTCCATAAATGTGTTTTTTGAGATAAACTGCAGCAGAACAACCAAAAATGAGCGAACGACTCCTCACAAATATCGGCCGCCTAGGCGTTGCCATTGGGATTTCGGGCGTTGTGGCGAAGTCCTGTCTGTACGACGGTAAGCTAAACAATTGCGAACCACCAGCCATAAAACAATAAATTCTTAAACAGCAATTCGTGAGCTTTAACTCCTAAGGCACAGGTCGCTTTTCCGGTCAGCCCATTCATCTGCTGCAGTTGTCGAGAACCAACCTTCTTCGGAGCTAGTTAGAAGGCTACAGTTGTAAACTGCTGAGTCGGCTGGTTTTTCCCTAAGGTCGGTAGATTGTTAAGGCCCCCAAAGCGAAGGGTATATACAGCAGTTGAGTGTATGTACACTTAAGAGGTGCAGCAGAGGCCAGTCAGCACTGCGGAAGCCGCACAGCTGTTCTTTTCCCATGCCTGCATGCTAAGTAGAGGAGGAGCAGCACTAGCAAGTTCTCGGTTGTATATAGCAGCATGAACAACTGTACCGCCTGGTGCTGGAACAAATGCAATTGGCGGATGTGACTTATTAAGCTGAGCAGTGCGTGCTGCCGGAAAGCATTGAGATTTGCGTCATCAGTGTTCACGCTGATATGTTAGATGTAAATTGCACGCAGTAGTTTCAATTGTCTGTTTGAGGAAAAGTGAATGTACCGCCAAATGATCATTTTTTGCATGCATCCATGATAACGATGGACGTACGTATTTGCTGAAGCTTCGTGCATAATCTTCGCAAATCGGAGTAATTCCCCCAGGGGCCGACCTGTTGAATATTGCTGGATCACTTCAGGCTTGTATCGTTTGAGGGTTTGCTGCCTAGGAGCGAGCGTAGGAAGCAGGCATCTAAAGAAGGGGAGTCTGAATGTTTGTATAGCTTCTTTGCTTTGGTACATGTAGACAGTGTGGTGCATGCGTGTGTGCTTTGTGTGCGCAGTGGATGGAGGCCAGCGCTGCATCATGTTCAACCGTTTTGGAGGGGTGTCTCAGAAACCAGTGGGGGAGGGTTTGCACTTCTTCGTGCCGTGGCTGCAAGTGCCGTACATCTATGACATTAGGACTCAGCCGAAAGTTATAACGACAACGACGGGCACGCGCGACTTGCAGATGGTTTCGCTTTCTCTGCGTTTGCTGTATCGGCCTAACGAAAGCCGTCTCCCCGTCCTGCACCAAACCCTCGGCCCGGACTTTGCAGAAAGGGTGTTGCCTTCTATTGGCAACGAAGTGCTGAAGGCAGTCGTTGCAAGATACGACGCTGAGAGCCTCTTGACGCAGAGGGACCGCGTTTCGCAGGACATCCGAGAAAGCATTACACAGAGAGCCAAAAACTTCGATATTGAACTCGATGATGTTTCCATCGTAAGTTCGATTCATATTTGCACTCGGTTTCTGTTGCTGCTGGTGCTGGTGCTCCTCTTGCTGCTGCTGGACCCCATACTGCCGCTCTTCTCGCTGCTGATACAAAGGCCGGACCCTTGTGTAGTTTATTGTCAGTGGAGATACAGCTACAGCTTTTCCTGCCGCTTTAACAAACTGCACTAGACATAAAAAGCATGGGTCCCGAGCTGTGTGACACCGTGGCCTACTAACCATTTGTCACTCGGCTGTTCGTTGGCTTCCTGTCTGCCTGCACCTGTCTTAATTGTGCTGCCTGCCTTTCCCATTGCGTTTCTCTGTCGTTTCCTGTCTGTTTTTCTCCCCCTGCATGTTTCGTGCATGCTTGCGTCTCTGTATGTTTCGTTTTGGCAAGCGCCTGCACAAACCGTAGTACTTTATCACTGCCAGCTGAAAGCTTCCGTGTGTGCGTTGCATTGGTATGTGTGCAGGTGGGTGGTGTGTGTTTGCTTTTGTTTTCTTGTGTACTTGTGTGGGGAGTGTGCCTATTGTGTATGCGCCTGCATGCATGTTCGTTGTATGTATTTTTATGGGTATGGCTATTTGGATGTTTGGTGTCTGTATACAGACGCATTTGAGCTACGGGAAAGAGTTCTCTCGGGCGATTGAAGATAAGCAAGTGGCGCAGCAGGAGAGTGAACGAATTAAGTTCGTGGTTGCCATGACAGAGCAAGAGAAGAAGGCAGCAATCGTCAAGGCAGAAGGAGAGGCAGAGGCTGCTTCCCTCATCTCAAAAGCCATTAAAGAACACGGAAGCGGCCTCATTGAAGTCAGGCGCCTCGACGCAGCCAAAGAAATAGCAGAGGCACTGGCCAAGTCAAAGAACGTCACATACTTGCCTCCAGGAGTCAACATGCTCCTTTCCCAGCCCTAAACACTCACAGAACGAAGATGCGTTCGTGGAGAAATGCGCCGTAAATAACATGGTAGTACGTAAATAAGTCACGAACTAACTTCGCGTACGCCTATACACATATGTGTGAATATATAAATCGTAAGCTATGTGCAGATGCACAATTCCAGGCTTACGTATCGGTCGGCATCTGCACAGTTAACAACTGGACATAAGCTGCTGACGTGTTGCCGCTCAACAAACACACACCAGGCATTACACGTCACTAACAGTTCACTCCGGCTGAAATGACTAAAGCGAGTCACCTTGGCAGCCGAAGTCGTGAATGGCAGGTTGGCACGCGAGTGAGAGGAGCACAAATAACGAAGAGGCAGACGAGCTGAACAGTTTTCTTCGGCTAAATGCCAGGAGAAAATTATTCAACTCAGTGGGGGGCAGGCGGGCCGCGTTTACCGGGTCCATTTTTTGGACGTTCTGCGCAGCAATTTTGTTTTAAGAAGTTTGTCGTGAAGCAGAACGATTGCACCTCTTACTTCAGTATCTTAGATGGGGGAGCAGTGTGCTTTTCTAATTGCTTGCCGTAGTAATGAATCTGAAATGAAGGCAATTCAAGTTATCGGTAGACGAGTTGCTGCAGGAGGGGTTCAAATGCAATACCCAGAGTCACGCATGAACGAATACCGATTAAGTCAGGCTCTCTAGCTGCGGCCCGCTATACATCAACGTCTCTGTCGTACACCACAGTGCCTCTAGCCCTAAACCCATTTCAGAGGAATATTCAGCATATGCAACCAAACTTTTCAAGGCAACGAAGCAATCTGCACGCGCGCAGGCTATATGGTGCACACGCGCACTTCAGATAGGTGGATAGCTGTCACGTTATGCATCATCAAGTAAGAATACGATAGCAATACTAGCGACCCTTCTTATCTACAATGCAGTGGCTTGGTTATCTGACTACAAGCTCTTTAAACGTGGGTGTACGATCATTAAGTTAAGGCGTAGGGTTTAGAGTCCAGTGTCTGGTTATGTTATGGTACTCCCTGAGCACTGTGTGTCTTTCCGTATTCTCCCTTACATTTTCACCGTATAAAAGAACGCTTGCTTTGCTTGTAGCTAAACCCCGTAAAACGCATTTGGGGGTCTTTAATAAGCTCCGTCCGTTGGTCTCTGCTTCAGCAGTTAAGAGGGCACCTGGCCATTGACAAAAGACAGTGCTACGATCTTTTGCCCCCCTTACCTTCACATACATTGCATGCAATGCCTGCAAGCTACTGCATCAACAATGACACGCACTTATAGCATGTTTATGTCTCCAGTTTAACAGTTGTTATTAAGGTTTCCATGTTGTCACGCTATTCGCCCCAGACAGGGCTGCGATATTTGCATATGTTTTGCAAAGCTGTTCATAGTCGAGGACGTCGTCGCCCGTCGCCCTTTAGCGCTCTAGATAAGTGAATGGCCTGCGCTCTTTATTGCCCTATTTGATTCATTTGCTTTTCTCTTGCTGAAGTGCTATAAAATTCCTTTCCATCCCCCACAACTTAGCGGAGAAGTGTTACAGCCGTCTTCTAACAGCAATAGTGCCCCTGGCGATTCTAATGAGCTAGCCTTCATCTTCCATGGTGTATCGATTTTGCCCGTTTCATGCTGCATGAGCCATACACAGCCTAAGGTTTCTTTAGGCGTCGAAGCCTACAGACCCCCTCGCTGTAATGTAACACCAAAGCCTGAATTAATAACTTCACCTGGCGTCAGATTTGGGCGAAAAGCCTGCGAGGAAATGGAAAACCCCAATAAATAGTTGGATTAAAAAGGAAGAAACCGATTAAGTGCTTTAAAAAACCAGCTATTTCAATCCAGAGCCGCCCTCCTCCAAGAGCAGCAGGTGATCGGGAGCTGCTGCTGAGTACCAGAGGAGTAATTAGGCTGTTCCTGCTCCTCTATTTCTTCCCAGTGAGACTAGGAGCATAGTAAATATTGAATACGAGTCATTACAGAAGTTACAGCGAAAGATCTGGCAGGGAATTCGACAAAGAAAGGATTTCCCACTTTTCAATTCCTGTTGGGGCTGCATGCAATCTGCTCGCGGGTTAAGCCTTTGCCGTTCTTCTGTACTGTACTGTTCAAATGGAATAAAGCTTTTCGTGAAATTATTTGTAATTGTTTCTTGCGGGTCTGTGGAGATTTTATTTCAAAGGGAATTCTGCCAGCCCAGTCGAGGGTCCCGTGACCCTCTGCTCTCGACAGCTAGCGAGCAGTGCCTTTCCCGCTGAGTCCTGGCTTGTCTGCCTTCTTCTGTTCTTCTTCTCCAGCGATTGTTCCTATTCAGGACTCAGCAGAAAAGTTCCCTTGTCTTTTCTGTCGGAGACGTTCTTGTGCAGCTAGGGAACCCGGGAACCAACCGCGAGACTCCAGCTCCTTCCTATCGTATATGAGCCTGTTTCCTCACTGGCCCCCTTCAGTGACAGCACTGCATCATAAAAATCGTATTTTCGTCTTCGGCTAAATAGTCGACTGTTCTTAGATTGCAGGGTTAAGAGACGCCGATCCCTGCCTCAAGGAATGCATGCGCCACTCTTGCCTTCGCTTTGCTGTTAAGAGGGGTTCCTTCCGCCCCCCCTTCCCTTTCTTGTCCCTTTCTTGGGGAAAAAAGACTCAGGGGAGGTGTTAATCTATTTCTACTGGCGAAGGAATTTCTTGCTCCCCCCCCTCCCCCCCCAGGAGTTGGCTCTGGGCGCAGAGAAACCAACGAAAAGGCACCTTTCCGCTTCTCTAGAGAGGACCTGCCTTACTGCATCAGGGTCGGTGCAGAGCCAACTTTGCATGCATGCATGGAGAAAACTGCAGAGAATGCAATTCGCCACAGTAGGGGCTGTTGAGGCCCCCGGGCCCTCTGGGCGCCGCCCTGCGTGGGGCGATGAGTGCTCCCGCTTCGGCTCTGCAGAAAGCACAACGATTCGACTCTGCGTGCATTTGGTGTGTGCTGTCTGTTTGGGGGCTTTTGTCCTCTGGGGCATCAAGGCAGACCCCCCCATTAAGGGTTTCTTTTGCAACGATCAAAGCATCCGATACCCCCTCAAGGCGGAGACGGTTCCTGCCAACTTGGCAACAGTCATCGTGATTGGGGTCCCTCTGATCATATTTGCTGCAGTGGAGCTGATGCAGGCGCTTGTTGTCGATAGGAGCGGGCTGAACTACACGCGCCTAATGTGTTGCTCTCTGCCTAAAATGCTGCTTGATGTGTATGCCGTGGTGGGCGGGTTTGCCTTTGGGCTCCTCTTGAACTTTTCCCTTGCAAACGTTGCCAAGTTGTGCATTGGCAGACTGAGGCCGCATTTCCTTGACGTGTGTCGGCCCAACTGGAATGCTCTGCAGTGTACAGACACCACAGGCGACCTCTACGTGAATTCGTATCAGTGCAACGGTCCAGATCTGGAGGCTATTAAGGAAGCCCGTCTCAGCTTCTTTTCTGCACACAGCAGCAACTCCAGCTGCGCGATGATCTACACTGTCATTTACCTCCAGTACCGCCTCTCGAATTCGACTTACTGTGGGCCCCTCATTCCCTCTCTCACGCAGAGGCAGAGGAGCAACAACCTAGGCACCTGGGCCTGGGACACAGCAACTGCCCTTCGCCCTTTCATTCAAGCAGTGCTGCTTATTCTCTGCCTTTTCATTGCCCTTTCCCGCGTTATGGATTACTTCCACCACCCAACCGACGTTCTAACGGGCCTCTTCGTGGGAACCATTGTCGCCTTCTATTCAGCTTTCTACGTCAGTAAACTGCACCTTCTAGGACGCATCTAGCACAGGTT
>HG712513.1:91602-106602 GCA_000499725.1 Eimeria brunetti | reverse complement strand
AACAAAGTAAAATAAAACAAAATAAAATAAAATAAAATAAAATAAAATAAAAAAAAATAAAACAAAATAAAATAAAATAAATGATTAATTTTTATTTCGTCTTTGCTGCAGCAACCCCTTCCTCTCTGTGCTGCTTCTGGCCTCCGCCTCGCCGGCGAGCGATGCGCCATGTGCCCCTTCTGCCGCTTCTCTGTCAACGTAAGCAGCATACTAGCTAGCTAGCTAGCTAGCTAGCCAGCTAGATAGCTAGCTAGTCTAGCTAGCTAGCTAGCTACACTAGCTGGCTAGGGAGCTAGTCCACTAGGTGGCTTGGCTAGCTAGCTAGCTAGCTAGCTGGCTAGCTAGACTAGCTGGCTAGGGAGCTGGTCCACTAGGTGGCTTGGCTGGCTAGCTAGCTAGCCAGCTAGCTAGCCTGCTGGTGTACTAGGTGATTTGGCTGCTTGGGCTGTTGCTGCTGCTGCTGCTGCTGCTGCTGCTACTGCTGATAGTGGTGGTGGTGGGGGTGGTGGGCGTGGTGAGGATAGTGGTGGTGGTGGTGTTTGTCTGGTTGTGCTGCTGCTGATGGGAGGGCTGGTGGGGGTGTTTGGCCGATGCTGCTGCTGCTGCAGTTGCTGGCTAGCTAGCCAGCCAGGCCACTAGTTGGCTAGCTATATGGGTTGCCAGCTAGCTAGCCATCTAAAGTACCGATGACAGGCGTAGCTAGCTAGCTCTCTAGCTAGCCATCCGACCTATTCGTGGCACTTATGCTGGCTAGCTAGCTTGCTAGCTAGCTAGCTAGCTGGCTAGCTAGCTAGCTAGCTTGCTAGCTAGCTAGCTAGCTGGCTAGCTAGCTAGCTAGCTAGCCAGGGGGCCGAGGTTGTATTGGCTTTCGCCCGGGTCCCGCTATTCGTGTCTGCAGGAAGACGCCTACGAAGCCCTCACCGCAGACAGCAGCTGCTGCTGCTGCCCTCTGTGCAGCAAACCCCTCGAGAAAGAAAACTGGATTATCCTTTCTGTGCGGGAGGCAGCAGCCACCGCGCTGTACATGCACAGCGGTGCATGCATCACGCAGTTATAGAAACGATAAAACAATCTTTTTTTCTCCTTTTAGTTCAGACTGTGGGCTAACTAACCCTACTCAGGAATAGAGGCCGCTGCTGCTGCTGCAGTCGTACCTGCTGATGCTGCACGGGCACCTGCTGCTGCAGTTGCAGATGGGCCTGCTGGTGCTGCACCGGTACCTGCTGTTGCTGCGACTGCAGCAGCAGCAGCAGCAAGCTCAGGGATGAGTGCAAAGAACACTCGGGTGTGATAGGAGAAGGCCAGGTAGCCATTCTGTTGCATTCTTGCTTTTTGCTGCTGCTTTAATCGCTGCGTGTGCAAAGGAGTGCAGCGCATGCAGAGGGAAAGCAGCTGCAGCAGCTGTTGCTGCTGCTGCTGCAGATGTTGCTGCCGCAGCTGTTGCTGCTCCTTAAGGAACCGCCTTAACAACTTTTCCTCCAGCCTTCGAGCTCTCTGGAGGCAGCAGAGCAAGGGCCTGGGGCCGGTGCTGAAAAGAGGCAGCCCCGCATGCGGTGCAGCAAACCCGCTGCTTCTTTTGCTGCAGCGAGACGCTGCATGCATGCAAGCATATCCAGGTCCTCCTGTTCTGCATGCAGCAGCCCCGTAGGAAACTTCCAAAAACTTTCCCTAAAACCTTTCCGCTTGCTTTGTCAACAACAGAAATGCTGCATGCAAGTGGAAATACCTGTACTAACTTCAGAGCGCACTATACGGCTCCACTAGGAAAGGGTTGAACGCGAGCCACAAGTATAGGGCACTGCGCCTAACAGATAAAAGGGGGAAAATAGCAAGGAAAAGGCGAGGGCTATTTGGTAATACTGCTTATTTTTGCTGCTTCTGTTGTCGGCAGCTCTTCGCTGCTGCAGGCCAGCGCAGGGGAGCAGCCCCTGTTCAGTAGCTTACCCTCTGCTGTATCCTTAGTGTGGGAGCTGTGCTTTTATACTGGCTTGCAAACCCTTATAACATAGATGTATTGAAGGGCGGCTGAGAAGGAAAGCACGCTAATCGCATAAAACCAATTCGCTTTGGCTGACGGGGACAGTTGGCTTCGGTTTGTCCCCGTTTGTCCCCTGCGTTCTGTGGGCTGTCTGCATGCATTCTTGCTCATGCAGCAGCTGTGTGTGAAAGCAGGAAGTAGCGGGCTTA
The DNA here is from genome assembly GCA_000499725.1 of Eimeria brunetti. Lineage (NCBI taxonomy): Eukaryota > Apicomplexa > Conoidasida > Eucoccidiorida > Eimeriidae > Eimeria > Eimeria brunetti. The sequence goes on along the minus strand of HG712513.1, from coordinate 104,415 downwards.
TAGATCTGTCTTGTGAGTGCCTATTTTATCGCTGCGTAAGGCAACGGTGTTTTTCGGTGAAGAGCAGGGACGGGCTGAAAAGTGCATTAGTGTTATTTTACTCTGAACCCATTTCATTATTTGCAATGACGAATATGAGGCTAAGGCCACACTGACGAGTTCTGCTGGATAAAAATTCGCAGAGACTGCAACCCTAGAGTTAGGTGGATTCGGCTGACCACTGGTCTCCGGCTGGATCGGCGTGGTCATGTGGTGGTCAGAGCAAAGCAGTTCCATCAGTTTGGGCCACACGCGCTGAAAATTTTAACCCCTTTCGGTAATTTTCGAGATGGAAGCAGGCGGTTCCTTGAACAAAACTTGGGACTGCCCCGGGAATGAGGTCCATGCGGGGCGCTTTGCATGCAGGGGCTGGTTGTTAGCAGCCCCTTATTACACCTGAGGGCATTTCCTTCAGTTAAGCCCACTTTTGCTGCTCTCCACTGGATCGAATATTACCAAAACTGAAGTCATCGTAAGACTGTCACGACAGGATGCATGCATTTCTCCACTGATTCCTGCAGGGCCTCTGCAGTCCGCAGGAGCCGCGTCGCCGCTTCCTCCTTGGGGCACTGCTTCTGCCCCTCTCATTGCAGAAGATGGAAAGGCCGTTGGGAGCGCGGATAAGAATAATCCATTACAGTTTCACAAATACCTCTACCGCCTCGTCAGGGGGGCGCATGCGCTCCCCCCATTCCTCAACGCGCATCCCCGTCAAGCCGAGAATTTTTTCTTGGCGGGGGGGTCCAGCGTAAAAGTCAGATATCATGGTAGTATGAGCCCGTTACAGATACAAAGTCGCATATAGCAGCTGCGCATTTGCCTACTCTTGTGCACTGCATGCCGAATTCGCTGACAGCTCTCGTTTACCGCTTCTAAACCCTTTCTGGGGGGGACTAGTATTCACAGCCCCAATATCCATTGGTACCATATCAAGGTCGCTTCCATACCCGTTTTTTTTTCACTCAGAACTGTGGAAGCGGGCGATGTTACTCCCTTATGCGAAGGCATCGCCGCTTTCCTAACATCGGGGTGGTCGGCAAAGGCTAAGGCCCCATGAACTGTTCTCTCCCGTAAGATATACTGAAACCCCGCTTCTTTGAGCCAATAGAGTTCCGGAAGGCTGGTTGCCCTCCCAGCATAGAATAGATCATGATCAGTCTCCGCTGGTCAACAGGAAAAGAGGCTGGCTCCTTAAACAGATTCCTAAGAGGGCCTTAAAAAACTGTGTTTCCATAGATGGATTTTCTAAAGCACCCTTAGTATTAATCACTCCCCTTCAGCAGCCCGCTTCGCTGTTCGTGAAGGTCTTCGCTTGAGACAGTAACGATGAGCCAGGCGCTGTTTCCAGGTGTACAGACAGCCCTTGACTTTATTCAGGGGCCTTCGTGAAATAGAATAGTCAAAAGACTCAATACGCGAGTTTGAAAATGGCTTTTAAGGGTTCCTTTCAGCTGGGCCCCAGCCCCGCCCTCAGCTGCCTCAGCCATAGCCGCCTGCTGGCGGCGGCCTCTGCAAGAGACAAACTGAATTTTATAATTAGCTTGGGGCTTGGGGAGAGAGCCCCGCATGCAACCCCGCCCCGTCTCCTTTCGCTGCATGCGCTAATAAGGGGCTGTAGAGGATGGGTAGGCCCTTACCTTGCAATACATATTCTGTCTGATGCAGCTAAACCCTAAACCCCCGTAGATAATTCTGGCGCTTCCTTAGCCCCCAGTAACTGGCAGCAAGGGGATAGTAACTTATAGTGCCAGCTGCTGTAAGAACTGACAACTGCATCTGTAGAGGTATATGTATGTGTATAATGTAATATCTATTTTATATAATTCTCTATATTATACCATATATGGCCGTCCCTCTAAATGCATCTGCGCATGCATTTATAATTATATATTTTAATATACTATTTTTTCTATGGCCGTTTCTCTAAGGCCACACAGGGGTGTGTTTGAAGGTATATATAATCGATATACTATACATATATATGTACATATATATTACTATATTATATATAATATATATTATATATATTATATATATAACAATACCCAACGCTGCTGCTTTGCTGCAACAGGAACCGTGTGCTGCAGTGGGCTAGACTGTACAGGGAGCTATGCTGTTACTGCGGCAGCAGCAGCAGCAGCGGCAACAGCAGCAGCAGCAGCAACTGCAGCAGCAGCGGTTCCTTTACTAAAGACAAGCTGCTGCTGCTGCTGCTGCTGCTGCAGCAGCAGCAGCAGATACCAGGGAAGCTCACGAAATGCTGCTGCAGCCAGTGGGTTAGTAGGGGCCCCGCTGCTGCGTGTGCATTGAGTCTTTTCCTAAATAAATAGAAAAACATCGCAAAAAGAAAAAAAATAATACGCAGAACATAAGAGCATAAGTCCCATTAGGAAGGGTTCGGCAGCAGCAGGAAGAGCGGCCGCCTCCCCGCGATGGGGGGTGGCAGCAGCAGCAGCAGCAGCAGCAGCAGCTGCCGCAGCAGCAGCAGCATTATCTGCTGTTGTTGCTGCAGACACTGATTTTAATGGTGTCTTCTTTTACATTTACAAGCAGTGGTGCCTAGTGAAGGAGGGGATATCCTCTATCTGCGTGTGCTGTCGCTGGCGTCTGCTGCTGCTGCCGCTGCTGCTGCTGCTGTTGCTGCTGCTGCTGCAGCTGGTGCGTCCCGGCGTGCTGCGTGTGCAGTCTATTGTATCTATTGCCGTTTATTTTCTTTCTAGAGTTGCTGCTGCAGCAGAGAGCAGCAACTTCGCCTTAGTTGGAGTGTACGTACACCTCGCAAGGATGCGCGCCTGGAGGAAGCTGCTGCAGCAGCAGCAGCAGCAGCGGCTGTTGGTGCTGCTCGCGCTGCTGCTCCTTTCGGGTGTCTTTGCTGCAGCGGGAGCGAAGGAGGCTTCTAAGGGGAGCGCCACGGAGGCAGCAGCAGCAGCAGCAGCAGCGCAGCGGGAGCAGGCGCCTGCTGCTGGCGAACAGCAGCAGCCGCCCGCAGCAGCAGCAGCAGCAGCAGATCTCGCTGCATGCAGCAAGAAACTCAAATATGCAGAGCAGCGGGCGGATAATGCTGAGGCGGATCTATTGGCTTTCAGACAGAAGCATGAGGAGTCGCTTGCTGCTTGCACGCGGCAGCTGCAGCAGCAGCAGCAGCAGCAGCAGCAGCAACAGCAGCAGCAAGCCGAGGCTCTCCGGAACCGCCTCAACGACGAGCTTAAGGCCAAGTCCGATCTAGAAGCAGCCCTGAGGAAGCAGCAGCAGCAGCAGCAGCAGCAGACAGTTGAAGCAGAGGACCTGCGGCGGGACCTAGAGAAGGCCCTAGCGGAGCTGCGGCAGCAGCAGCAGCAGCAGCAGCAGCTGCGCGACCGCATGCACCGCATGCAGCAGCAGCAGCAGCAGGGCTCAGCAGCAGGAACCGTAGACAAAGCAAAAAACCTATTCTTAGATGTAGGCCAAATATATATGGCTGCCTTTGAAACAGCAGCAGCAGCAGTGCCGCTGTCTGTGAGGGATGCAGCGCAGCAGCAAGCAGCAGCAGCAACAGCAGCAGCAGGCGACCAACTCAGCAAGGTGTATGTACACCTCGAACCTTATGTTGAAACCACGAAAGATTTCTACTATTCATATGTGCACCCGCATGCAGCAGCAGCAGCAGTATGGCTCATTAGCACAGGCAGCAGCGCAGCAGAGAAGACAGCAGCAGCAGCAAACGAGCAAATAGATGCAGCTCTTGCTGCGGTGTACGTACAGCAGCCGCATCTAAGACCAATGGTCCCTTCCGATCTGCAGGGGAGGCTGCTGCTGCTGCTGCTGCTGCTAGTTTCTGCCTACTTAGCAGGCTGTCTGCTGCTGTGCTGCTTCCGCTCCTTCTGCAGCTGCTGCTGCCGCCGCAGGAACCGCAGCAGACGCAGCAACAAGAAGGTTTTTGCTGCAGACACTGCAGCAGCAAAAGCAGCAACAGCAGCAGCAAAAGCAGCAGCAACAGCACCTGGCAGCAAGGCAGCAGCAGGACACCACCGCTTCGGCAGGGAAGCTGCACAGACACCCCAGCCTATGCCCCCCAGACCAGTGGACCTTGAGAAGAGAAGAAAGCAGTGAATTGCTGCTGCAGTTGCTGCTGCTGCTGCTGTAGTAGTAGCTGCTGCTGCAGGTGCAGTTGCTGCAACAGCAACAACAGCAGCAGGAGCGGCGCGAGCAGCAGCAGCAGCGGCAGTGGCAGCGGCAGGTGCTGCAGCAGCAGCGCAAGTTGCAGCGGCAGCAGCAACTGCTGTAGCAGCAGCAGCAGCAGCAGCAGCAAGAAGCTGCTGCTGTGCTACTGTACTCTGGGGTGTATCTACACACGCCGCCCATCACAAACTTGCATGTGCTGTATGGGCAGAGGATTTCTTATGCCGCGCAGCAGCTGCAGCAGCTGCTGCAGCAGCAACTGCAGCAGCGGCAACTGCAGCAGCAACTGCAGCAGCAGCTGCTGCAGCAGCAACTGCAGCAGCGGCAACTGCAGCAGCAGCTGCAGCAGGAGCTGCAGCAGCTGCTGCTGCGGCAGCGGCTGCGGTTTTGTTTTCTGGGCAGCGGCGGTTGCTGCTGCTGCCATATCGCCTCCCCCTGCAGCAAACCCGTTGCAGCAGCAGCTGCTGCTGCTGCTGCAGCGGAACGTTTCCACTTTCTACGGCTGAAGCTGTGCTCAAGTATAACTTAGGAACCAGCTGCGCAGCAGCAGCAACAGCAGCAGCAGCAACTCTATCCTTTATCAGCTAGCTGCGTTTTCTCTACAGGCTCTACAGCAGCTGCCAGTGCAGCCTCAGCTAGCTACCGAACCCCTTGGCTAGCTAGCTAGCTAGCTAGCTAGCTAGCTGGCTAGCTAGCTAGCTAGCTACTTGCGAAGTAGAGATATAGACAGTAGAGTCTGTGCACGGCGAGGTGTCTGTACACCTCAAACGCTGCTGCTGCTGCTGCTGCTGTTGCTGCTGCTGCTGCTGCTGTTGCTCCAGTGCCAGCTAGCCAGCTAGCCAACTCAGGACGGCCGTGGCTAGCTGTTCGTCTTCCCGTCATCAGCTAATTAGCTAGCTAGCTAGCTAACCAGTTAGCTAGCTAGCTAGCTAGCTAGCTAGAGCTAGTTAGAGTTCGTAAGGCTTAACAAGGAGAGCACGAGGAGTGAGCTGTACATACACCTCACACTAAAACATGTTTGCTGCTGCAGCTGCTTGCTGCTGCTGCTGCAGCTGCTTGCTGCTGCAGCTGCTTGCTGCTGCAGCTGCCTGCTGCCGCTGCAGCTTATTGCTGCTGCAGCTGCTTGCTGCTGCTGCTGAAGCTGCCTGCTGCCGCTGCAGCTTATTGCTGCTGCAGCGTCTTGCTGCTGCGGCTGCTTGCTGCCCCTGCAGCAAGTTGCTGCTGCCTGTGGCTAATGTGTTTTTTGCTGCTGCTGCTGCTGCTGCTGCTGCTGCAGCTGGTTGACCCTGCTTTCGAGGCCTGAGAGTCTTGCTGCTACTTCTGCTGCTGCATGCACTGCTGCTTTGCTGCCGTCTTCTATTTGCTGCTGCTGCTGCAGCAGCAGGGAAAATGTTGATGCAACAACAAAGCCAAAGGTGAAGTACTTGAGCCGCTGCCTTATTGGGATCCTTGGCTTCTTGCTGCTGTTGCTGCTGCTGTTGCTGCTGTTGCTGCTGCTGCTGCTGCTGCTCTTTCCAGGCGGAGGCGTCGGCTTCGAAGGAGCGGAGGCACGTGCTGCTGCTTCAGACTTTGCTTTTGCTGCTGCTGCTTCTGCTGCTGCTGCTGCTGCTTCCTCTTTAGAACGAAACAGAGAGAAGTGGCGGCTGCTCTCCCGTGCTGCTGCAGTGGGTGCTGCTGCAGCAGGTGCTGCTGCTGCGGGTGCTGCTGCTGCAGCGGGCGCTTCTTGTGCTGCTGCTGCTGCTTTCGGCTTGAATAGAGAAAATAAACCCCTGCTGCTGCTGCTGCTGCTGTCTTGCTGCTTTGCAGCAGAGGTGGGATTTGCTGCTGCTGCAGCAATCTTCCCTCCTGCAGACTTCAGTGTTTCCTTGGTGTCTTTGGTTGCTGCTGCTGCTTTTTCTCTTGCTGCTGCTGCTGTTTCCTTTGTTGCTGCTGCTGCTGCTGCTGCCGGCTGCTTCCCCCAGCCTCCGAATATACCGAAGTGCCGCTGCTGCAGAATCAACCCTAGGTGCTGCTGCTGCAGCTTTGCTGCTGCTGCTGCTGTTGCTGCAGCTGCATAACTCGATCCTGCAGGGCCAGCAGCAGCAGCAGACACAACAGCTGCTGCTGCTGCTGCTGCTGCTGGTGTCTGTACAGCCAATCGCAGCATGGCGGTGACAAAGTTAGAATTTGCTGCTGCTGCTGTTGCTGGTTGATGTCCTGCTGCTGCTTACTTCTGCTGTTGCTGCTGCTGCTGCTGCTGCTGCTTCTCTTAAGAGATTCAGGCGTTGCCGCTCTAGCGCATGCGCTAAACCATAAACCCTGAACCATAAACCCTAAACCCTAAACCCAAAACCCTAAACCCTTTTATAAGAGTTCAAAACATTGATATTTTAAGGGTTTACATATTTCTGAAAAATTGGAAGCCGTTTGTCAGGAAGGCACGGGGGCTTCGGCCAGTCTACTGTGGGCGCGTGGATGCACGTTGCACTGCAACCCTAAACCCTAAACCCTAAACCCTAAACCCTAGCCCCTGTGTTTTTTCTAACAAAACAAAAGACAAAAGTCCGATTTGGGGGCTCGGTTTGGTTTATTTCACATTGGCTATCGCGGCACCCCTGCGGCCCTAAGGCTCTAGGGTTCGGGTTGGTGGATTAGGGTTTAGGGTTTAGGGTTTAGCACAAGGGCTGAGAAACCCTCGAGGCCCAATAAAACATTTTACAGAGGGCAGGTGTGGGTCCTGCCCCTCCCCTGAAGAACACTTACTGTTTGCTGCCTAGCTGAAAACCGGCGCCGACGATGTGCATCTAACTAGCTAGCCAACTCACTAGCTAGCTAGCCAAACTGGGATATGTCTACCCAGCTAGCTAGCTAGCCAGCTAGCTAGCCAGCCAGTCCGTCAGCTAGCTACGCACTCGGGGCCTGTGTGGCAGTGGGGAAGCATTTGAAGACGTACGGCGGGAGCGTGCATATGAGGAAGACACAAACCCTTAACAGCTCTTTAGCTGAGTTGCAGAACAAAGTAGTACAGGAAGAAGTGGAGGGAAATAATAATTTAACTGTGTATTACTAGCTGGCAAGTTCATGTGTCCTTAGAAGGTTTCGAGGGCAGCTGCAGCAGCCTTTGCTGCTGCTGCAGCATCTCTCTGGGCTTGGCTGGTGCGCCTGAGAATGCCTATTTAACCCCTCCATCAAGTGACTCAGAGGCTAGGGTTTACACTTTAGGGTTTAGGGTTTAGGGTTTAGAGCACAGAGATTTGCAGGGTCACCTCGCGGGCGTTTGGCGCAGTCGGTAGCGCGTGGGTCTCATAATCCCAAGGTCGCGAGTTCGAGCCTCGCAATGCCCACTCCTTCTCTCTTTCTCCACAAGTTCGGTTCCCTTCTTGAGGGCAGTTTCTTTCTCATGCCGTCTCCTGCCTCTGTCTCCCTGTGTTTCGTGCTATCTCCTTGTGCCTCCTCATATCTCTTTGTGTCTCTCCCTGTCTCCATCTTTTTTCTCGAATCCCCCTTCCACTGAATTAATGACGTGAGTGGAGAAACAGGCCATTTGCTGTGTGTCCCTCCATGCTGCTGCCTTGTGCTAGTCTGACGTGGGTAGCCTGACGGAAGCTTGTGTATCGGCTCCTATCCCCAGACAGATGGCTGCTGCGCCTACGGGAGGCCAAGTGTTTCGCAGTTCTCTATGGCATTAGCGCATGCAGCAGTCTGGCTTGGTTGTTGTCGCATATGGGGCTGCCTAGCAGTATTAGTTGCGGCAAACTATCACAGGGTATCTCCTCTCGTGAAAGCATCAGGCCTTTCTCCTGAGGATGCGAAAGTCAGAGGAATCGTTACCCCCGCCATCCGCCTAAATTGTGAGAAACTCCCCTTTGCATACCGACTAAGCTGCGTTTGGAACCTTAGGGATTCTAGGCATATCGGCACCCCTGGGAACTGGACCCTGCCCTCACCAATAAATACGCCCAACAGCATCTTCAGATCCACGGCTTTTGCCGCCAGCAACAGCACAAACGCAAGCAGCACTCGCAAATGATTTTAGGTAATGTCCCGATACCCCTATCAAGATGGGGCGGGAAGGGGCTAGGCCTCATGGGGTAATTGCGGAGAAGAGAAAGCTGCTGATGAACGAGCCCCAATTCCTCTTCTTTCTGTGTCTACGCCTTGCTTTAAAAGAAGTTCTTGCGTAAGAAGTTCATACGTTCTTAAGCCTTGACTGAAAAATAGCTAATTCCGAAAACACCTTCTTGTGGGACACCTCAGTAGGGTTATTTCTACGCGCATTTGCTTCGAAAGAACTCGGCGCTTATTCAAGCTTGCATGAACGGTCAGGGGAGTTGCTATAGCTACATGATAAGTTGTAGTGGGTGGACTTGATATCGAAGGCCACGATGAGGTGAAGGCATTGAACAGATGGGACCTCCAAGTACTGTGTTACTTCTCACTGCCTGCTTAAATACTGTCTGTATGTTCGTGGTGTGTTTCTTGAAAGGCTGGAATGCTCTCTGCTAGCGGAGCAAACGGCAGCATCATTGTGGCTCTTCTGTTTACCTCCCTAATTCCTGTTTTACTTTGCTCTAACTGTGATTCTCACAGATCCTGGATTCCGTTTGCTGTCTCGCCCTAGGGGCATCGCAGCGGCAGCACCAGCTGCTTTCAGCCGTAAGCACCATGGAGACAGTCAAACGACAACAGCAGCATGTAGACTTAGCGGAAGACTAACACCTTAAAAAACGGCTGTGTCAACTCCCAGCGAGCAACAAAAGCAGCAGAAGTTGAATCAGGAAGCGTTGCATCTGCAGCGGCAGCAAACGCGCTTAGAGGGGCCCTTTCGACCCACCTCACCCTTCGGTGGGCTACCTGGCAGACGAGTGAGTAGGCACTTTGTGGGATTGGGGGGAGCAGAAGGCTGGCTAACGAGGGCCAAGGTAGCGTTTAGCAACTGTCTACACAGTGAGCGCGTGCACAAATGGGGCTTGGTCGTGCTTGCTTATGGAGCTGCAACGAAGCACTAGTTGCGGGAAGGCGCGTTTCAACTCAGGAGGGCAGATGATTCTATCGTCTCTCCTTTTCTGTCAACTTCCGTTGAGGCAGGAAAACAAGGGAACAGGAAACAACAGGAGGCAGAAGGAAACAAGAGGATGCCCACGAAGATAGCACACAAGACACCCAGCTACGAGAACCTATAGGACTCTTTCTATGCCATTGATCAAACGATTTGGACTCTAGGGTTTACGATTTAGGGTTTAGGAGATAGGGTATAGAGATTTGCAGGGTCACCTCGCGGGCGTTTAGCGCAGTCGGTAGCGCGTGGGTCTCATAATCCCAAGGTCGCGAGTTCGAGCCTCGCAATGCCCACTTCTTTCCTGTTTGTAAATGGGTCTCCTTCCCTGTTTCTGCCCCCTGCTGTCTTTCTCTGTTTCTTTGTGCCGTACTGTGTATCTGGCTGTCTCCTGGTGTCTCTTGGTGTCTCCATCTCCCTCTCCGTGTGCTTCCTCTTGTCTCCTTTTGCCTCCTGTTGCCTCCCCTTCCCTTGTATTCTTTCTTCAACGGAAGTTGACAGAAGGCAAGGCGGGAAGGCCACTCTCCTGTCCCTCTGCTGCTCCCAGTCGCGTGCTGGGGTCGCTGACGCCTTGGTTGTGTCTACTGGATGGGAACGGTTTTCTACTCCTGTTCTCTGAAGTGTAAATGGCCTTGGCTAGCTGGCTAGAGAGCCAGTCTGCCAGCTAGCTAGCTTGATAGTCAGCTAGCCAGCTAGGCAGCGAACCGCCTTTAGCTAGCTAGCGCGCTAGCTAGCGGAAGCGTGGGCTCGGACTCCACCCGCAGAAATGCATATGCTAGACTTGCTATGGCTGCTACCCGAGTCTGTGTGAATGTACACCTTAACGTGGGAAGGCAATAGACGCAACAAGCAAATCAATACTCCTCCTTTGAGTTTATTTTTCTTCAAATGAAGTAAGGGGGAGCAGTAGAGATGCATAAAGCTCAACAGATCCAGCTCGAGGAAGACACCAGAAGTGCGGTGCAGCAGCAAAGTGTCAATTGGTTGGTCCCTAGGGTTCAGCCGTTAGGGTTTAGGGTTTAGGGTTTGGGGGCCCTTCGCGGGCGTTTGGCGCAGTCGGTAGCGCGTGGGTCTCATAATCCCAAGGTTGCGAGTTCGAGCCTCGCAATGCCCATTCTGCTTCTTCTCTGGCACTAGCAATATGCTGCAGCAAGGAGGGTTGATTTATATGCTGTAGGGTTTATGATTTGGAGTTTTAAAGCTAGCGTTTAGGGTTTAGGGTTTAGAAATCGGGTTGGGAGCGGGTTCGTCAAGGGCGTTTGGCGCAGTCGGTAGCGCGTGGGTCTCATAATCCCAAGGTCGCGAGTTCGAGCCTCGCAATGCCCATTTCGGTTGTTATTTCCTAATTAATTGATTAATTAGTTTAATTTAATTGTTTATTTTTCTTTTATTCCCTTTTTCTGTTTTTGAATTATTTTTATTCATTCCTTTTTTGCAGAAAAACTTTAAGCGGGGGTGAAGCCGTGGTGCTGCGGGTTCTGCAAAATGCCGACGCGCCGCTCTCCTCCTTTTCTTGATTTTATCCAATTTATGCACATTTTTCCCATTTAATTGTTGTTTTTTGTTTATTTATTTGAATTATTTTTGTTTTTTAGGGAGAAATCTATAAGGAAGGGAAGGTGCCGGTTCTCTGAGCCCGCCTTAGCAGTCCTGTATGTGTGTTGCTGTGTCCATACAGCTGCCAACAAATCAATGAAAGCGAAAAGCAAAATCAAGCAAAATAAAGTAAAAAATAAAAATAAGGCTTAAAGACAGTTCTTCTTGGTGCTTTTAAGCCTAGGGTTTAGGCACTAGGGTTTAGGGTTTAGGGTTTAGGGTCTAGGGTTTAGGGTTTAGGGTTTAGCCCCCACAGAGCAGTGGTTATTGCGTATGCTTCAATGGTCACATGAGCGGCGAGAAGCTGCAAGGGTTTCCAGTCTACTTAATTGCATACATATTCGTTTAAAGAAACAAATACAGAAAACATTTAATTAATTTAATTAATTAATTTTTTTTAATAAAAGCAAAAGAGGCAAGAAACGAGCGACAGCTACGGTGTATGCGCAGCCACGACCGACGGTACCCAGTGGAGGGGTTACCCCCCCATAAAGTAGCAATTCTTGGCGGTATTAAAGCCGCTTTTTTTGAATGAATATATTTAATTTAATTGTTATTTAGATACCATATTAAAATCCAGAAAAAAAACCAATTTAATTGCTGCTTTCTCTGCAGGCGCACGCCGCAGGGTCACCGCCGGGCTACAGCCCGCTGCCCCCTTGAACAGAACCCCTGTTATTGCTTTTGTTTGTCTTTATAATTTTATTTGCGTTTGTTTTATTTGTGAATATTATTTTATTCAATTTTATTTATCTCCTACTAGGCACTGAACCCTTGGCAGCTGCGGTGCCTCTCGTGTGTTGATTCTCATTCTTTCTCTGGGGCCCCCTTGAGCGCTCCCCTCTGAGGGTTTAGGGTTTAGGGCTTAGGGTTTATGGATTGGGGTTGTAACAGCTTTTTATTGACTCGCCAGATGCTGCTGCTTTCCCCGAGCCGTACACAGCAATAAACCCTAAACCCTGAACCCTAAACCCTAAACCCTGCACGGGAAAACCCAAAGCAGCAGACCTCTCCCATGCGTCTTCGCAGCGGCAGCAGCAGCTGCAGCGGCGAAACCTGCAGCAGCAGCAGCAGCAAAGCCAGCAGCATCAGCAACAGTGGAAACACGAGAAAAGGCAGCAACAGCAAGACACAGCATCGCAGCAGCAGCCCCATTGTACATACACCGCAGCTTGGGGCCCTACCCGATTCCCCTCCTGTGATGGCTGCTGTAAAAGAAGCAGCGCGTTGCAGCAGCAGCAGCAGCAGCATCAGCAGCAGCAGGAGCAGCCCGGAGAGCAGCCGCTGCAGCAGCAGCAGCAGCAGCAACAGCAGCAGTTCATCTCTTGGGAAGGTCTTACGTTTTGCACGCGGCTGCTGCTGCTGGGTGTATGGCCGCCTCAGCTCCCGGCTGCTGCTGCAGCTGCTGCTGTTGCTGCTGCTGCTGCTGCTGCTGGTGCAGGAGCAGCAGCTGCGTCTCCTTTACTTGCATGGCTGCGGGGCCATAGACGCCCTCAATGCATGCAGTGGACATACACCTCAGGGCAGAAGCAGCAGCAGCAGCAGCAGCAGCAGCAGCATGTTGACTTCAGCGGAGCTGGGTGCTGCTGCTGCTCGCCGGATCAGCGGATACGCTGCTGCTGCTGCTGCTGCTCCTGTGGCAGCTGAACGCAGCAGCTGGTTGAGTATGCTGCTGCTGCTGCTGCCAAGCCTGTCCCCGCTGCCGCAGCACCCGCTGCTGCAGCAACTGCAGCAGCAGCTGCAGCAGCAGCAGCAGCAAAGGCAGCGGCGATCCACTGCAGGGATGCTGCCTTTTGAGCAGCAGCAAGAATGCCTGCGGCTTCGGTTTCTTTCCCTGTTTGCTGCTGCTGTTGCTGCTGCTGCTCTTCTGTCTGAGCTGCTGCCTCTTCTGCTGCGGTGTCTGTGGTGGTTCGTGTGTCTCCTTCTTTCGCCCTTCTTCCACAAGCAGCAGCAGCAGCAGCAGCAAATGCAGCAGCAGCAGCAGG
>HG712513.1:63993-75519 GCA_000499725.1 Eimeria brunetti | reverse complement strand
TGGACCACTGGTGTCGACCCGCCGCCACCGGCGGCCGCTCCGCCCGTCCGTCCGGCGCCGCCTCGCTGCAGCATGATGGTCCAGGGTCCGCCCTCCGCACCAGACCAGTAAGCCAGAAATCCGCAGATGGCGGACCAGTGGTCCAATGGATAGGGTAGATGGCGATAATCCTCCCAATTGCGGCGGATGATGTGGACCCTGCTGCTGCTCCTCCTCCTGCAAATGCTGTCTCTGTGGCTGCTGCTGCTGCAGATGCTGCTCCTGCTGCTGTGGTGGTGGTGTGGTGCTGCTGCTGCTGCTGGTGGTGCTGGTGGTGGGGGTATGCACTGCAGCACAAGAAGGTCCTGCTGCAGCAGCTGCACTAGGCCCTTTATTTCCAATTCCAGAATTATCTTTAAAATATTTGCTCCCTTCAGGAATAGGCACTGAGGGTGAGACACGGGAACCCCCTGCTGTGTCGGCCGCTGCCCTGCTCCGGCTGCAGCTGCTGCTGCTGCTGCTGCTGGTGCTGTTGCTGCTGTCGTCACGCACTTGCACTGTACGCGCAGCTCTCTTCGAACCACTCCTCAATTCCTTTTTGCAAATTTGACAAATTTAAAACATCTTTTCTGCAAATCTACAAAATAGTCTCTTAAAAGCTGTGCCCTCACACATACACCGCGCCGCGCAAGCCCCCAATCTGCTGCTGCTGCTGCTGCTGCTGCTGCAGCAGCCAGCCGCTGCTGCTGCAGCAGGGGCCCTCCCTCTACTATGTACAGCCCTGCAGCAGCAGCAGCAGCAGCAGCCGCAGTAGCAGCATGTCCTTCTTGTCTTTTCTTTATATAGCATTGAAACTTTCACTTTTAAATTTAATTTCCTTACATCCAACATTCCTATACGCTAAACCCTAAACCCTAAACCCTACGAAGAAACCCTAGCCTGAATGCGTAGCCCGCCTACCAGCGATCCGAGGGTTTAGGGTTTAGGGTTTAGGGTTTAGGTGCTTCTGCTGCCACAGATAGGCTCCGAAAACCCTCAACAAAAAGCTGCAGGCCCTGGATAGATCCCTGCCCTTCAGGGCCTACCCCTTAGGGTTTAGGGGTTAGGGTTTAGGGTTTAGGGTTTAGGGTTTAGGGCTTGGGGCCCCAAGTGATGCTTTTCCTGCTTCCAAGCCAACTGGGCGCTAATAGCCCAGGGGATTTGGCCCTTTAAACTTCTGGGGCTTTAGGGTTTAGGGTTTAGGGTTTAGGGTCTAGGGTTTAGGGTTTAGGGTTTAGGGTTTTGGTATTCCGCAATGCCCTGTGAGAAGTGCGAAGCGAAGTTCACCAAACTCGTGACGCCCGACGTAAAGGAAGGTAAGGGTTTAGGGTTTAGGGTTCAGGGTTTAGGGTTTGCGGTGACCTGGAGTTGGTGAGGGTTTAGGGTTTAGGGTTTGAGGGCCCGTGCTGCTGTTTGCAATTCAGGATCCAAGCGCATAGTCGGCGTCAATAAACTAATTGAGAAAACGACAAAAAAGGACAAGTAAGTCAGCAGGAGGTTTAGGGTTTAGGGTTTAGGGTTTGGCCTTGGGCCGCTAGCGCTTAGGGTCTAGGGTTTAGGGTTTTTACAGTTCGTAATAATGCAAGGGTTTACCTTTTTTTCCTCAAAGAGGTGTAGTGATTGGAAAGCTAGCGTTCACGGGCTAGGGTTTAGGGTCTAGAGTTTAGGGTTTAGGGTTTAGGGTTTAGGGTTTTGTGTCTTCAGAATTGTCATTGTGGGGTCTAAGTGCAAGGTCTGCAAAACCGCGCTGCACATGAAGGGAAAGTACTGCGCCCCGTGGTAAGTCGGCAGCTGAGGGTTTAGGGTTTAGGGTTTAGGGTTTAGGGTTTGAGGGTTTAGGGTTTGGGAGGTTAGGGCTGGTTGGTTTCAGAGGGAGGAGCCGTACGAACACAAGAGTAAGGGTTTAGGGTTTGGCGTGCTAGCAGCTTGGGGAATCGAGGGCTAGGGTTTAGGGTTTAGGGTTTCTTTTTCTGAGGTTTCATGGCTCCCTGTTAAGCGGAATAGGGTCCAGGGTCTAGGGTTTAGGGTTTAGGGTTTAGGGTTTGTGTGTGTGCAGTGCTCATAAGAACGGCCGCTGCTGGATGTGCGGGAAGCGGATAGTTGATGTTACAAAACACAACATGAGCCTTGTCTAAACCCTAAACCCTCGCTAAACCCTAAACCCTCATTTAAACCCTTCATTTAAACCCTAAACCCTCGTCCTACCAGCCCCAAACCCTAATTTTTTGGCCCTTATAGCGGCCTACGGACTTTGTCTCCTTTAAGGCTTGTTAATGCCTTTGAAGCAGCTTGCAGGGTTTAGGGTTTAGAGTCTAGTCTAGGGTTTAGGGTTTAGGGTTCGCCCTTCGGGGTCCATAGACAAGGCGTAGGGTCTAGGGTTTAGGGTTTAGGGTTTGGGTTTCCAGTTACGGGTCCTTTTAACAAAAGGCTACGATTCCCCTAAACCCCAAACCCTAAACCCTTTAGCTTGCTACGCGCTGCGTCCTAATAAGCAATAGTCAACGCCCAAATTAGGGGTTTAGGGTTTAGGGTTTATGCTACATTCAGTGCAACCGTAACGTGTCGTCTGCCATCTGAGTTCAAGGCGTCCGCTTTAGGGTTTAGGGTTTAGGGTTTAGGGTTAGATAGGGAGTACGGGGCGTAGGTTTTCGCTGCCTTATAAAAGGGTTTAGGGTTTAGGGTTTGGGGTTTAGGGTTTAGGGAGAAGTTACTGAAACCCCAAAACCCGAGGCAGGCGCAGACAGCCGCTTTGCCTACCGCTGCAGCCGTAGAGTGTCAGAAGGCTCAAGGGTTTAGGGTTTAGGGTTTAGGGTTTAGGGTCTGCGGTGAGGCCATGCAGCGCTGAACAGCTACTCCATGAAGAGCCTTAGAAAGACCTTCTCTTTGGGTCTGCCTCGGGTTTAGGGTTTAGGGTTTAGGGTTTAGGGTTTGGGTGAGGGTTTTTGCTGGTGTTTAGGGTTTAGGGTTTAGTTTAGTCCTGCTGGGGTTTAGGGTTTAGCGCTTGGGTGAGCTGTCTTCCGCGGTTTAGGGTTTAGGGTTTGGAGTTAGGAAGGAGGCACCCCCCACTAGCGATTAGTGTTTATAAAGTGCAAAACCCAGTTTTATTACAAAGGAGTAAACCCTAAACCCTCGCGAAACCCTAAACCCTAGCTTGCTACCTGAGGGTTTCAGGCGGCTGTCTGCTGGCTAGGTCTGTGTAGCGCTAGGGTTTAGGGTTTGGGGGATTTCAAGCTGATGATGGTGTTACGTTTTTAAAAAAAGCGCAGAAGGAGGGTCTTTTAGTGTTTTTTAGGGTCTAGGGTTTAGGGTTTAGGGTTTGCGCTAAACCCTAAACCCTAAACCCTAAACCGCCGCTGAAGCCCCCGCAAGGCCGGCGCCAGACCGGTGGACGCCCTGTCACCTCAGCTCAAACCCTCAGCAGCAAACCCTAAACCCTTGAAAGCATATTCTTAAGAAAACGCAGCAGCAATAGACCTTCATCCGGTTTCGAGTTAGGGTGTAGGGTTTAGGGTTTAGGGTTTAGGGTTTAGGGTTTAGGTCCGGTCTATGCTAGACACGAACTCGTTGGGGGTATTTCAGCTGGTGAGTATCCCTAGCTGCGCGTCCACCGGATTCTGCAGGCTAAACCCTAAACCCTAAACCCTAAACCCTAAATTCTAAACCCTAAACAGCGATATTTCCTCCAGAGCGCACAGGCGCCGCAACAGCAGCACTGCCCACTGGTGCTGCCGGTGCAGCAGCAGCAGCAGCAGCAGCAGCAGCAGCAACAGCAGCAGCAGCAGTTGCGCCAGCACAGCTGCAGCAGCAAAGCAGCAGCAACACAAACGCTGAAGCAATAATCTCTGAAGAGGCATCGGTTGAGAGGTATGTAGCTGCAGCTGCAGCAGCAGCAGCAACAGCAGCAGCAGCAACAGCAGCAGCAGCGCCCTAGTCGGCGGCAGCAGCAGCAGCAGGACCGTACTTCTAGGGTCAGCAGCGGCAGCAAAACAGCAGCAGCAGCAGCAAAATACCAGTAGAGCAGCAAAAGCAGCAAACCCTTATCATAATGCACGACGGCGACCGGCAGCAGCAGCAGGAGCTGCTGCAGCAGGAGGGAAAGCAGCAGGAGCAGCGCAACGAACACCAGCAGCAGCAGCAGCAGCAGCAGCAGCAGCAACAGCAGCAGCAGCAGCAGCAGCAGCAGAGTGAAGAACGCATGGCCCTCCACCTCAGTTCAGTCGCCTACGGGCAGCAGGAAGAATGGATGCAGCAGGACTGGCTGCAGCCGCAGCAGCATATATGGCCCTATAGAACCCGCGCTCCCGCTGGACCTCCTTTGTCTTAACAACCCTCTTCTCTTTGCCTTTGCTTCTGCTGCTGCTGCTGTTGCTGCTGCTGCTGCTGCCTCTGCTGCTGCTGCTGTTGCTGCTGCTGCTGCTGCTGCTGCTGCTGCAGGTGGTGGGCAGCTTGCGCCCAGAGAGGCGCAGCGGCGCTGCCTCCTGTGTGTATAAGAACAGCCTTTTTGTGTTTGGGGGCTACGGGGGTTTGTCCCGCCTCGGAAACCTTTTCAAATTCGATTTCTGTAAACCCTAAACCCTAAACCCTAAACCCTAAACCCTAAACCCTAAGCAGGAAGTGTTCTTGACCGGATGGGCTGGGCTCTCCCCGCAGCTAGACGACAGCGTCCCGTGAAGGGGTTGATTTCAAGTGGCTGAGCACGAATAACCTAGGGTTTAGGGTTTAGGGTTTAGGGTTTAGGGTTTAGCAGTAGGGTTTCTGCATATCCCCCCAACCTAGACCTCCCAGCGCCGCCCTTTGCATGTTTGGGTGTTAAGGGTTTACGGGTGCGGGCGCCAGTGCCTAGGCCAACGCCCTCGAGTTTAGGGTTTAGGGTTTAGGGTTTAGGGTTTAGGGTTTAGGGTTTGCGGGTGCAGGCACTTCCCGCTGGCGGGAGATAAAGGCCCCCGGCTGCCCCAGTCCCCGCGAGAGCAACGGGGCTGTTGTCTTAGGCGATAAAATGTTCGTCTTTGGCGGATACTCAGGCACCCACTGGCTCAACGATTTGCATGCATTCGATCTCGGTGAGGGTTTAGGGTTTAGGGGCTAGGGTTTAGGGGCTAGGGTTTAGCGGGTAGGGGGTAGGGGGTAAGGTTTAGGGGGTAGGGTTACGGGGTAGCGGGTAAGTTCAGGCACCCACTGGCTCAACGATTTGCATGCATTCGATCTCGGTGAGGGTTTAGGGTTTAGGGTTTAGGGGCTAGGGCTTAGCCGTTAGGGGGTAGGGTTAGGGGGTAGGTTCAGGCACCCACTGGCTCAACGATTTGCATGCATTCGATCTCGGTGAGGGTTTAGGGTTTAGGGTTTAGGGTTTGGGTTTAGGGTTTAGGGTTAGGGCATTCGATCTCGCCGAGGGTTTAGGGTTTAGGGTTTAGGGTCTGTGGTGTAGACTCAGGCACCACGTTGCATTCAAGTTTAGGGTTTAGGGTTTAGGATGTAGGGTTTAGCAGTGGGGTTCCGGTGGACTGGTTAGGGTTTACAACTAGGGTTTACTAGGGTTTAGCAGGGTATACTAGGGTCTATTAGTTGATTTACTAGTGCTTAGTTTAGGGTTTATGGTCAAGGCTTTAGGGTTTAGGGTTTAGGGTTTAGGGTTTGGGGTTGAATTTAAGGGTTTAGGGTTTAGGGTTTGTTTTTTGCAGAGAAAGAGGAGTGGACAGAGGTTGCTCACTGGGGCATGAAACCCTCTCCCCGATTTGGGTAGGAAGGCTGCCTGTACTCCCCAAACCCTAAACCCTAAACCCTAGACCCTAGACCCAGTTTCCAAACCCTCGGGGGTTTGCCATTGCCTCCCTAGCAACGAGGCGCCTTGACCTCAGCGTGCAGGGTTTAGGGTTTAGGGTTTAGGGTTTAGGGTTTGTTGTGCCGCCCTTCCTGCCGCGCTCCCCGACCCGCTCTCCCGGGCCGCTAGGGTTTAGGGTTTAGGGTTTAGGGTTTAGGGTTTGTGGCTCAGGTACGTGGCCGCCGCCAACGCCCTCAAACCCTCGATACTTTTATTTGGCGGGTACGATGGAACCAATTGGCTTAATGACTTAAATGAGTTTGATCCCAAAACCCTCAGATGGACTCCCATTTCTCAGCGAGGGCTTATTCCCTCAGGCCGCAGCTGCCCAGCCTCCGCCATGCACGAAGTAAACCCTAAACCCTAAACCCTAGACCCTAAACCCTAGACCCTAAACCCTAGCCCCCAAAAAAACACGCGAAAAAACGCGCTTCCGGCGAACCCAGGAGACCCACAAACCCTAAACCCTAGACCCTCGAAACCCGAGTAACAGGACACTCAACTTCTAACTGCTTCGGAGGTAGGACGAGGGTTTAGGGTTTAGGGTTTAGGGCTCCGTGCGTGCGCAGCAAGGGCTCTTCCTCTTCGGGGGCTACAACGGAGTCGAGCGGCTCAGCGACCTCTTCAGGTAAACCCGAAACCCTAAACCCTAAACCCTAACCCTAAACCCTAAACCCTAAACCCTAGAAAGCATCAGCTTCCTCAAGTATAGAGCCCTCTAGTAAAACCGCGACACATTGCCCTCGCATTACAAGCATTTGGGGCTTAGGTTTTAGGGGTTAGGGTTTAGGGTTTAGGGTTTAGGGTTTAGGGTTTAGGGTTTAGAGTTCTGTGTTTAGGTTTGATTTGCTGTCGGAAGTGTGGACAGTAATAACAACCTTCAGCGGGCCCCCTCGGGGGGCCCCCCAGCCGGGCCAGTTTTGCTGCTGGGGGCCCCCTGCTGCTGCTGCTGCTGCTGCAGTTGAGGACGGGGAAAGTGCAGCAGCAGCAGCAGCAGCTGCTGCTGCAGTGAACCCGCTGCAGCAGCGCCGCACCTGCAGCAGCAGCAGCAGCAGCAGCAGCAGCAGGAGCAGCATCAACAGCGGGTGCGGGTGCGGCGCTTTGGCGTACACGGCCTACAGCAGCAGCAGCAGCAGCAGCAACAGCAGCAGCAGCAGCAGCAGCAGCAGCAGCAGCAGCAGCAGCAGCAGCAGCAGGTGCTGCAGCAGCAAACACAACGGGGGCCCTGCTGCTCGCTACTTTCATGCTGCATGCGCCAAAGACGGAAAATTATTTGCCTTCGGGGGATATTCAGGGAGGGAGCGTCTTAACGATTTCTACGAACTCGACCTCGGTAAACCCTAAACCCTAAACCCTAGAAAACCCTAAACCCTAAACCCTAAGCCCTGAAGCCCAAACCCTAGACCCTAAACCCTCGGCTGGAAGCCGTCCCAGAGAACGGGCCAAGTGCAGGCCGCTTGAGGGGACGCCGTGTCTGTGGGGTGTGGGCTCTGGACCCTAGGGTCTAGGGTTTAGGGTTTAGGGTTTAGGGTTTAGGGTTTGCATGCAGAAACGTACGAGTGGCGGTTCATCGACGGCGGGCGGCTGCTGCCCTCTGGCCGAAGCTCCATGGTTGGAGTTATTTTCAAGAATAATTTTGTCGTGTTTGGGGGTTACGATGGCAGGGAGGTTTTAAGCGATTTCTACAGGTTTCCCCTAGGTAACCCTAAACCCTAAACCCTAAACCCTAGACCCGTAGGCCCGATACCCTACGCGCGAACAAACCCTAAACCCTGCGACGAAACTGCCCGAAACGGAATTCGAAAGTCGAGACAGAAAAACTGGAAACGGAGCTTGCGGGGGGCTGGGAGCCCTGTGACCCAAACCCTAGACCCTAAACCCTAAACCCTAAACCCTAGGGAGGGAGAAACAGAGCGCAATTCCCAAGCCCCGGGGATTGGGGTTTCGCACGAACAGCAGCAACGGCCCAGCAGCAAACCCTAGCCCCCCGCGTCTACTTCGAGTCTAGGGTTTAGGGCTTAGCGTTTAGGGTTTAGGGTTTAGGGTTTAGGGTTTAGTCGTTTTTCTTTCTGTTTCTCAGACCCTCTCTCTCCCCCGCCCTCCACCCTCCTCACAAACCTCCTTTCGCTGCAAGCCCCCACCCCTCTTTCAGATGCAGTTTTTATTGTGGAGGGGAGGGTTATGCATTCTTCACGGGCCCTGCTGGCTTGCCGGTAAACCCTAAACCCTAAACCCTAAACTCCAAACCCTAAACCCTAAACCCTGGACAGGAGGGCCGCCGGGGCAGCCGCAAGCAGACTGGCGCAGACGCCGCTGCCTGGGAAGCCGAGATGGCGAGGGTTTGGAGTTTTCCGTTGTTAGGGTTTAGGGTTTAGGGTTTAGGGTTTGGGGTTGGCGTTAGGGTTTTGGGGTGTATGCGCAGGTCCGAACATTTCCGCGCCCTCTTCTTTGGGGGTTTAAAGGAGGCCAACGACAGAGAGAACAAACCCATCCCCATCGAAGGGATTCGACATGAAGTAGGGTTTAGGGTTTAGGGTTTGGGGTTTAGGGTTTTCTAGCCTGCCTGTCTAGTGTCTGCGCCCCCAGGGTTTGCTCCAGTTGGCAGTTCGAGAATGCAAGGGTTTAGGGTTTAGCGTTTAAGGGTTGGGGCTGAGGCTTAGGGTTTAGGGTACGAAGGTTGGACCTTCTTCGAGGGTTTAGGGTTTAGGGTTTAGGGTTTAGGGTTTGTGGTTTAGGTGTTTGCTGCCCTGCTCGATTACTTACACACCGACTGTCTCCCGGCTGGCCTCGCCTGGCCCGTCTTGGTGGAGCTGATGGTAGCAGCAGAACGCGTAAGCTTGCTGCTGCTGCTGCTGCTGCTGCTGCTGCTGCTGCTGCTGCTGCTGCTGCTGCCGGTGGTTGTGGTGCTGCTGCTGTTGCTGCCGGTGGTGGTGGTACTGCTGCTGCAGTTGCTGCTGCTGATGCTGCTGCTGTTGCTGTTGGTGTTGGTGCTGCTGTTGCTGCTGCTGCTGTTGTTGCTGCTGCTGCTGCTGTTGTTGCTGCAGCTGCTGTTGCTGCTGCTGCAGCAGCACCCCGCTTCCTCTCACCAATGGTTGCAGCCTAGGGTTTAGGGTTTAGGGTTTTTAGTCCCGCGAGCGCCTATTATGCCCCTCTCTCACCACACCGCCCTCTGCTGCCTTTGCCGCTGCCACCGCCGCTGCTGCTGCCGCTGCTGCTGCTGCTGCTGCTGCTGCTGCAGGTTTGCGTGGAGCGTCTGAAGCTGCTGTGCATAAAGCGGCTTCGTGCTGCAATGTGTCTCCAATCAGCAGTGCAGCTGCTTGCTGCAGCAGATCACTTGGGCATTTTCGAATTAAAGGAACTGTCCCTCGATTTCCTGTCTCTTCATGATCGGGAGGTTCGCTCGGGCTAGGGTTTAGGGTTTAGGGTTTAGGGTTTACGGGCTAGGGTTTGGGGTTTCGGGGGTACGGGTTCTACGGGATACGGGGTAGGGGGTGGGGTGGTGTCTCCTTGCTTCTTGCTGCACCTGTCTCCTTTCTGCTGTCTCCTTTCTGCTGTCTCCTTTCTGCTGTCTCCTTTCTGCTGTCTCCTTTCTGCCGTCTCCTTTCTGCTGTCTCCTTTCTGCTGTCTCCTTATTGCCCAAGTTTGTCTCCTTTTTTCTGTCTCCTTTTTTCTGTCTCCTTTTTTCTGTCTCCCTTTTTTGTGTCTCCTTTCTGCTGTCTCCTTTCTTCTGTCTCCTTTCTGCTGTCTCCTTTCTGCTGTCTCCTTCTTATTGTCTGAGTTTGTCTCCTTTTTCTGTCTCCTTTTTTCTCTCCTCTTTTCTGTCTCCTTTTTTCTCTCCTTTTTTTCTGTCTCCTTTTTTTCTGTCTCCTTTCTGCTGTCTCGTTTCTGCTGTCTCCTTTGGTTTTTTGTCTCCTTTTTTGCATCCGTTTGTCTCCTTTCTCCGCTTCCTTTTTTCTTTTTTGTTTTTGTTTCTTTACTGCTGTCTCCTCATCAGTCTTTCTTGCATTTGTTGCTGCTTCTGCTGCTGCTGCCTTCCTGCTGCGCTGCAGCAGCAGCAGCAGCAGCAGCAGCAGCACGCACTCACACATAGCAACGCACATAGCAGCAGCAGCAGCACCTCCAGCAGCAGCAGCAACAGCACCCTTGTGGTGTGCTAGGGTTTAGGGTTTAGGGTTTAGGGTTTGTGTCTTTATCCTTTCAGATTCGTTTAAACCCTGATGTTTTACGGCCTTTAACGAAGGAGTTGCTGCTGCAGCTGTTTGGCCACCGCTGCCGCTGAGCTGCAGCAGCAGCAGCAGCAGCAGCGCCAGCAGCAGCAGCAGCAGCTGCTGCTGCTGCTGCGGGAGTTTTTATTTATTTAAGGCTTTGGGGGCTGCTGCAGCAGCAGCAGCGAAGGGAAGAAGCATGTGTCCTCCGCCACAGCAGCAGCAGCATCAGCAGCAGCAGCAGCAGCAGAGAGGGGCGCAGCAGCAGCTGCAGAGCTAGCAGCTAGCAGCAGCAGCAGCAGCAGCAGCAGCAGCAGTGTCACTGCGTTTATATATATGTATATGTATATATGTATATGTATATTATATATAATATGATTGGGTTTTTGTTTATTTATGTCTTTTTTCTAGTTTATGTTTGCTTGATGTTTTAATAAAGCGGAGAGAAGGCATAATAATATAATAATAATAATAATAATAATAATAATAATATCCTACTCCTTTCCTTTTATTCTTTTCAGCTGCATATCTTTCTTTTTTCTATCTTTCTCTTGGCTCAGCTGCTGCATGCGGTGTATGTACAGCTCCAGGTGTACATACACCTGAAACCCCGTTTGCTGCTGCTGTTTTTATTTTTTTGGTTTTTCTCCTTTTGCTGGGGTGTATGGCAGCAGCAGCAGCGATGATTTCTTTTCTGCCTTTTCTTTTTCCTCTTTTCTCTTCTGTTTGAGTGCTGTATCGGTCTGAATATATATATATTATTATATATATGTAGATATATATATATATGTAGATATATATATATATCCTATTTTCTTTCATCGTTTCTCAGGTGTATAGGCAGCTCCCGGTGTATCAGTCTTATTATGCCCTCTCCTTC
Source organism: Eimeria brunetti (assembly GCA_000499725.1). NCBI lineage: Eukaryota > Apicomplexa > Conoidasida > Eucoccidiorida > Eimeriidae > Eimeria > Eimeria brunetti. The sequence goes on along the minus strand of HG712513.1, from coordinate 64,598 downwards.
TCTCCTTTCAGGTGTACAGGCAGCTATTCTTTTGCATATTTTCTTGCTGTAGGGATTAAGGCTAGTGAGTTTATTTCTTTGTTAATGTCAGCGCTCACAGCTGCGGCTTCTCTTGAAACAAGAAGGCCGAAACCCTAAACCCTAAACCCTGACGATTCAGGTGTATAGGCACCTCCCGCCTCACGCTTGCGGTGTATATACACCTCAGCTTTCAGGGAAAGAATACAGCGCGCGTTTCAAAGTAAATGCAGCAGCAGTACCACCAGTACCACCAGCAGCAGCAGCAGCAGCAGCAGCAGCAGCAGCAGCAGCAGCAGAGATTGCAGGCCCCAGTGTGGGGTGTACGTGCACCTTTTGCTAACAGCAGCCGAAAGGCAGCAGCAGAAACCGAAATAAATATTCTTTTTCTGCTTTCGGCGGGTTTAGGGTTTCCTGTGTCCAACAAACCCTGTTTTAAACAAACTGCAGTTTAGGGCCAAGGGGTTGGGGTCTAGGGTTTAGGGTTTAGGGTTTAGCGGGCGAGGGTTTGGCTCCTAGCAGAGTTCAGAACACGCCGTAGATCCCCTGAAGCAAGACAGCTAGCTCCCTCACCTAGCTAGCTAGCC